>JAWMAG010000010.1:3247500-3277500 GCA_037013455.1 Ceratitis rosa
CGCATTTGGAACGAAAAGCAACCAGAAGAGATTCAAGAGCTGCCATTTCATCCAGTATAAACAGCAAACAATAACAATCATTGGTCCAAATTTCCTTATAAATGATCCCGGTGAGAACGTAACCGTTAATGGCGACCGTTATCGCGCCAAGATAACCGATGCCTTTGGGTCGGTCGATTGGCCACTAAGATGGTGTGATATTACAGCGTTATATTCGTGAGAATATGTGAAGTCTCAAGTCTCTGCGGACAATTTCGTTTCGGTTCAGGCCCGGTTCCCGGGCAAAATGATCTTACGATTAATCGAAAATTGCACTCAACGGATGGACCATCTGAGACGTAGACGCTTCCAACATTTAAAAGAAAAAAATAAATGCCAAAGACTATTCTTTCGAATGATAATAAACATTCCCCATTAAATTGGGAACTTCGAAATGGATCACTCTTTATGTTGATGCTTATTATTTGGTTTCTGTGGTTTTAGTAATATCAGCAACATTCCTCACCGCGAATACTTCCACTTAGGAAATACTACTGCAACCCAGAAGGTTTGAGTGTATACTGAGATTTAACTAAATACAATAGATGCCGGTGATGATGCTTCATCAAACATTTTTGTTCCGTAATCCTGGCGCTGGCGGACCGCTTGCTTCCTTGTGGACAGTTTTGTTCACCATGAACTTCCTTATCTCTCGTTATCAATAGCGAGTTTCGCTGCAGCTTTCTCCACTGCAATATCCATTATTGGTGAGATGAGAGTCCGAGATGTTTTACGTGAGTACCTGCCGAACTCGGGCTAACCTCACGGTGCTCAAAAACACAGATCAACAGTGTTGACCAACACCCCGTAATGAGAGTATTACAAAAGGTAATACTAACATTATGGTACCAATCGGCTGTATGATATGGACACACTGGCCACCTTGGTTAGGCTCGAGGCCCGCCTAAAACCTTTGCCGTGCTATGGGTCCGATACCCGGTAGCAATGCTACTCCACACCGAGTTGGCACACTCTACACCAACTCTGCCCACATTTGGGTTTAAACCACAGCCACCCCGAAACTCCCCGGAGGGCCTTGCCGCAATGAAAATGTCGAAGCAAGTTCCGAGGGCTCCTGTTCCCCGTGGTACCGGATTTAAAGTCTCCGGTCAGACCTTGTAACCGGAGTTACTACCAATTGGGCTTCCATACAGCCCTGGATTGGTACCCAGGATATTAGTCGCCTTTTACGACAGGCATGCCTTGCCGTGGGTGTATTCTCTTCCCGGACCCGCACGGGGAAATATTGGTGAGATGAGTAATATTTCAAATCCAGCAATCGGAGTAGTTCCCCTTATGCAGAGTGTCAGTCGCTGTATTTGTTTTTTAGGCATGAGGTTGTTCTTGCCACTATTTACCTATGACACCAAATCACATAGAATAAGATTAGCTTGATCACCGCTTCTCCTGCTGCCGATGGGTTCAAGAATTTGCCCGCAGTAAGGCATGCCTATCTTAATAGGTGACTAAAATCCATCCATTTTATCAGTATTTTTCCATAAGAAGGAGGAGTCTATCGTTCACTGGTGTGTGATTTTTAGAATGGTCTTTACCTACTAAAAGTAAGTAATCGAGGAACTTGTCACTTCATATGACGCTTTCCATTCAAACTTTTTCAGCAGTCCATTTGCTGTGCAGCTCAATAAACCTTTTATCAACAGAAGAACGGCAGGTGACACCATGGCCATTTCCAAAAAATTCACTCTAGAGCACTTTATGTGATTCTTATAGTCGTTGAGTTAAGTGCAGTTTTCTGGACTGACCCTTTGATTTTGTACCTACGTGTACATTCAAAGTATTGTCGCCGGGATCCTGCTTCTAACAGCTCATAGTACACCACAATCCTTTGGTTCCATCATGATATGAGCATGACCTTCGGCTTCAATTCGTACTGTACCCAATTGCCTTGCTTTTGAATTCCTCATATTCAAACTTTTTGGCTTGGCCTGAACGATCTTAGCCTCTGCCATCCTCGGCATGACTTTTCGGTGGGGGCAGGTTCATCATAAACTTCCACAAGCATTCGATGGGCTTCAGCTGCCTTTTTTTTACTGCCATCTCCACAAATAAACGAATTATATTACTTAAATATAGCTATAAAATGAAATAAAAATACTTATAGCTTAGATGTAGGTAAATATGCATTCATTAAATATTGTTGACGAGAAAATACAAAATTACTATTTTTCGTGCACAAATCAATCAATTCGGAGCAGAAGAGAGCTTAGTCTGAATTTACCATATGAAGTATGTAATATATTTACTAAGGATTACTTTTCACTCATTTTATTAAATATTTTTTTTATTTTGTTGCCTCATCAATATTGATATAATCACAAATTTCCATAAAATACTCTGTTTGCTCATATTATCATAACTTCATTTTCTGGTCTCATATGAAGGAAATATCACTTTCTCGTAAGAGTAAATAGCCGGAAGTCACTGTTGACACAAATCAATCAAACTCTTTTCTCTTGAATGGTTTGCTGTAAATACTTTGAGACACGTGTGTGCTGATGTTCAACACGGCATGTATTCTTTCTTTTATATATTGTAGTTTATGTGTATGGTAAATATTTAAGGAATGCGTGTAAATATTTTTTTATTCATTTTATTGTGCTGTTAATTATTTTTTATTTAATTGCTTTTTTCCTTATTTATATTTATATTTTTCCATTTTTATTATTTTTTTTTACATTCTTTTTTATTTTTATTATATTATTTTTATTTTTAAGTTTCCATTTTTATCTTTTGCATTTTTATCGATGCATTTTTATTTTATTATTTTATTTAATTTTTTATTTTTAATTTTATTTAACTTTTTTGTATTTCAATCCTTTACTTTTATTCGTTTCAGTTTTTTATTAATTTTTTATTTCAAAATCATTTATTTTCTTGTCTTTTTTATTTTTTATTTTATTTTTGTTCTTATTTTTTATTATTTATTTTTTACTTTGTTTTATATTTATGCACAAGATTAAGTTAGAATACACAGTTAGCAGACAGTTTTGCCTTATTTTTTTAATTTCCACAAAAAGAGAACATCAAAATATCTTATATATGTATTTATTACCCATTCACCACACCATACCTAAAAGCTATTATATTTCTATAAATACATATATGCATGTAAAACACGCTTTTAATTATCAACTGGCATATGTATGTATCTATGTACATTAAAATATATTAATGTTTATGCATGTGTTTTGTATTTTTAAGTAATTGCCATTAATTAACGATAACAAATCGACACACACTTATTTAATTGGACACCATTTTAATCACCACTTAAATGTGTCGGAGACCGCAAATAAAATATGTATATTTATGCATTCACATACATACATACATACAATTAGGAGTGTGTATATTGAATGGATATTGTATTGTGGGAATAACCAGTGTACGATTATATGTGATCAATCGGTGGTTTTTAAATAACAAAAAAAATACTTAAAAGCTTCTTATTATGCTTCTGTGCGATATTAATTAATAACTAAGGATAACAAGGAAATGCCACATCGTCACTTCCTAATTATATGGGGGATTGCGGCTAATTTTGATTAAGAAGTAGCTTTTTAATTATTTTTTTAGAACTCTTGTACATAAATTAATTATTATTCAAAAAAAAAATATTTAAGCATAAAAGCAAATTTTTTAAATAATATTTTAGATCTGAAAAGTTAAAGCAAAATAAAACCAAAGATGAAATTTAAATTTCTTCACACACTCATTTTGTTTTAAAAATTTTTATTTAAAATATTGACTTGCATATGTAATTTCGAATTTGTGTTTATGCAAATTAAAATAAAAAAATAAAAATAAAAATAAGATTTTATAAAAATAAATGTGCGTACATATTTCCTTACAAATGCATATGTTGAAAATATTCTCTTATTTATACAAATTCTCTTATCAAAGCTTGAATAAAAGCTCTAACGTAAGCTTTTCACCACTGCAGTAATAAAAGCTTCAACTTTTTTCATAGTTCTAAATTATACAAACAGATGTCACTGTAAACTGGTAACCAAAAGCTTTTTATTTAAAAGTTTAGTATTTATTTTACAAAGCTTCGGTGTAAAGCTTTTTAGTTAATTCATATTTATTATTATATTTTACTGATTTTGGAAGTTATATCAACTAACGCTAACTGTATATTAGAAAAAATTATCCATTTAAATAAAGGCAGAATTTTATCTCACTTTCCCAAATATTTAAAGAGAAAAAATTTAAAATCATTAAAATAAGAGAATATAATTATTTTTTTTAAATATTAAGTATTTGAGCAAATTATATATTTTTTTTTCTAAATCGTTACTGCCTTATGAGCTATAATATTAGGTCGCTTACGAATAAGCTTTGCTTTTCTAAATTTCAGAAATTATACTGCCTCTTTTATTGGAAATGGAAGAGAGTATGTAAAAGGCTGAAAGCATGTTTTAATTCTTTAATTCAACTCCTTTGCATTTTGAAGAAACAAATTTTTACTCATTTTCTCTTTTGAGTTCCTTTCTTCTAATTTAATTTTAAATTAAATGAAAAAAAAACACAATAGTGATATTCTTCATAGAAAGCTCTCACCATTAATTTTTTTGGAACAGTTAACAATTTTCGAAATTTTCATATATAGAATTTTGGTATAAATATTTGGTCATGACTGTATAGCTAACTTCATAGAATTACGAACGACTTGACCCTTCTGTCTTGAAAATCTTCAACCACAACTTAAACCAATCTTATGGAAATTTACTTTTCAAAATACTTTTTTTTCCAATATACTGACTCTCCGTTTAACAAATACAGTCTGCTCAACAATCACCATTTTATGCTGAGCCAATTAAGTGACACATTTTTCAAATAACGCCTGCAACTCCACCGACACACGCACAGGGGTACGCACTGCTTTAAATCGCAAATCGCCCGTAGGTGTCTAAAAGTGGTCAATGCGTTTAATTAAACAGGATAACCTATAAACAACACATAAAAAATGTAAAAACAATGGAAACAACAACAACAAGCATTCTTAATTGCATGCGATATTCACAGTTTGGTTGCTTTCCGCCGCTGCATAGCTGCGCCACAAAGACGGCTTTAATCAATGTGGCGTGGTATTACCGAGCCACTGTGAGATATTTTGGCGGTTTTCTTGGTTGGCGTGCGTGCTGACATGCTGCCATTCAAGCGCTCAATCAGCTAACATATTTTGGCTTGCCTGCGACAAAAAGGCGATAAAACCGTTAAATGTGCAGAATTCAACGCCAAACGTGGCAGCGTTGCATATATTTTTCACCAACGATTTTCATATTTTTTTACATTTTGTGTGCGTATAGGTGTGAATGTAGCTAAGCATAAATTTTCATATTTGCCACAAAGTGCTGCAGCAACGACAATCTCAGAGCAACAATTCCAAGACTAACACCTGCACGCCGCCACCACCAGCATCACCATCAGCGTTCGCTCGAAAAAGGTGTTTGGGACTAGCAAAAACAAACTGGCAACTGTTTGCGGAGAAAAACCGAAACAAAAACAAAACATTTCAGTTTTAATAGCTTCATTGTCGTTTTAATTGTGTTTTTACGCACAAATTTGTTTCTGAACATTTATTTCCTTTTTTTTGCGCTTTTTGCCTCACCAACGAATGAATTATGGTCAGATGCGACAAAAAGCAGCTGCTCCAAAGCGTTTAAGTGCTCGTTCGCCCAGCTTACATGCCACAATGAGAATGTCGTCAATTTGTTTTGCTTGCCACTTGCAGCCGAAATCTAATCAAGCGAAACATGGAAGCGAGACGCTAAACAACAATGTGAGTGAGCGAACGGCGGACGAGTAAAAAAGGCCAAAGGCAAGGGGCAAAAAATGATGGAATTTTATAAGTGCAACAGTGACAAAAACAAAAAGTGCTCTGCACTTTTGTGGTTTATTCAATTAGTGTGCAAGCAAATCATGGTGACCAAAAATCCGTTAACCACTAACAATGCTGGGATAATCGTTTTCGCCGTGGGGAAAGCAAAAATCTGAAAATATATTGTAGATAGACCAACAAAAAATATATACTAGTATGAATGAGTCTGATAAAATAAAATAAAAAATATAAAACAAACTAAAATAATTTCATACAAAAACAAAAATTTTATATATAAAATAAAATAAAATAAAATAAAATAAAATAAAAAAAATAAAATAAAATAAAATAAAATAAAATAAAATAAAATAAAATAAAATAAAATAAAATAAAATAAAATAAAATAAAATAAAATAAAATAAAATAAAATAAAATAAAATAAAATAAAATAAAATAAAATAAAATAAAATAAAATAAAATAAAATAAAATAAAATAAAATAAAATAAAAAAAGTAAACTAAAATAAAATAAAATAAAATTAATCTAAATTAAATTAAATTAAATCAAATTAAATTAGATTAAATTAAATTAAATTAAAATGAATTAAAATAAAATAAATAAAATTTATTAAATAAAACTAAATTCAATTAAATTAAATTAAATTAAATTAAATTAAATTAAATTAAATTAAATTAAATTAAATTAAATAATAGTAAAAATAAAATAAATAAAATAAAATAAATTAAATTAAATACAATTAAATTAAATTAAATTAAATTAAATTAAAAGAAATTAAATTAAATTAACATAAATTAAAAATAAAGTAAATAATATAAAATAAAACAAAAAAATATGTATAAATTAATTAAAATAGAATAAAAATGAAGAAGGTAAAAACAAATAAATTCATTGAAATAAAATTAATCAAAAGAAAATAATATAACATAAAATAAAATAAAACAAACTAAATAATAAATAAAATACTTGAGTTAAACTATTGAATTTTTGTTAAAAGAATCTGCAAATATTTAGAAAATATCATAGTGAATGAGGTAATGACTGGGTTATCATTAATTATTATCTTACTAATTTTTTAACAACAAATTTTATAGAGGCTCCCACCGTAGTTAAAGGCCAATACACAAGACGTTAATTAGTGTGGCATAAAGGTGTTTTGGTACATTTGCACATTTTTTATTTTTGTATTAAATGTTTTTTATAATATCTTAAAATTGCTTTTTTTTAATCTTTCAAAACAAAAAACGAAAAGTCACTTTTGTACCGCAGTATGGTTCCGTTGAACAAATGTATTATCCGAACTCGCATTTTTCACCCTCATCTTTAAGGCATATCTATTATTCGCACGCCGCCTATATTTGGCTCCAAACGATCGCGAGCCATAGGTGGTACAAAGGTGCGCCTGCGTCTGCGTCTACGTTGTCTTACTTATGATTGCTTTTGAATGCACATTCGCAACTTGCCGTACTGACATTTGATTTATTGATTTAATTCGAACGCTGCGGCGTCAAATTGGCATTTGACGAATTTTTTCTGCGACAGACAAGCGGTTTAGACATTTACATTCAATGCAATTTAGTAAAAATAATTTTAGAATTTCAGAAAATTTGTCCCACACGCTCCATTTGAGTGAGGGGAAAAGGAGTGAATGAGTGAAAATAATGAAAACTGCATTTATTTTTGGAATAGTGAACCCTTTATTCTACCATTGAACAGCCGAAAATATTCACACAAAAATAAATTAAATAAAACCAAAAGTACCTTTTTAAAAAAATAAATTAAAACAACTTGTGTTTTTTTAGCCATTAATACTTTTATACAATAGTACTGACTACCTCCGAAGCATTGGTGCATAATAATCGTTGCCCACACGACCCCACTCACAGGTTTATAAATAACTCAAGCGTGCAAATAAAAACCCCCGACGCACTGTAAGTCACTTGTCTCCTTTTTTCCTACAAAAATAGTGAACTGAAAATTAATTGCCAGTTACAGTTATTGATATCAAACTATAAGCTGTAAAAACTGACAACCAGAGCAAACAAATGCGTAAACACACAGAAAAAGTGAGATCAAATATAGTTCAGCAACGCCACAATCCCAGCGGGAAATGGGGAAATTAATTACACTCCCAAGGAATAACAGCCGAATAAAAAATATTTGTGGTACAAATAAATTCGGTCCGTTTTCAAAAGATGATTCCACCTACAAATTGTGGCCGATCTTGAAAGCGGTTACCTATTTCATTGGAAAAGTTTCACATCTGTCAACAGTAATCAGCATCTGATTCTGGCAAGCACATTTTCTAGCGCTTCTTCCAAAATATGTATGCACATATGTATGTATGTAATTTTCGAAATGGAATTTCAGGCATTATACAGCTTTAAACATATTTTTAAATAATTATATAAAAACATTTTGCGTGAAAATCAATACCTAGTGGGTTCAGTAGATTTGCGTAAAAACTTAACTGTCGTCTAACTGTCTCAACGCAGTCACTGTTTTAGCATGTTAAAAAATAAATGTGGTAAGGCAAAAAATACAATCTGTTTTGATACGTCAAAGATCATTTGAGCTGACATTAAATAACATGTTTTATATATTAACAAAAACTATGTAGCAAAATCGGGCAAGAAAAAAATTAAAATAAAAAAGGTATTTTTTTTAGTTTTTCACTTAACTATAACAAAAAAAAATAATATAAAAAGCTTAATTAAAGGCATACTTTACTTCATCTGCCATCTGTATAAAATATTATAAAACTTTTTTATGTTAGTTTGTTTCCAATGATCTCCGAAACTACAGGGAAGATTACACTGAAAATTTTATTTCTTTTAACAGGAAGACCTAGAAGAAGAAGAAGACTGACCAACTTGAAAATGTTGCACTCTTGATTCGATTTGCTAGAAATTTTATACATATATGACTTTTTGGTTAGATATAATACAGAATGCCATGACATGGCGTTGCCGGGTCTGCTAATATTTATATCAAATATTAACATTTTTAAATAATATGCCAACTTGAAAAAAACATTCTGAAAAGTTCTTAAATAAATTTAAACATAAAATAACATAAGTAAATTTTCATATACCTATGTACGAGTATATACATATATATTGAGTTCACTGCATTATTCGTAAATTTTCGCATGGTTACACCACAAGTGGACATCTTTCGTAAACACATTAACCACAAGAGCTCAACAAAAACCGCAGATACCAAATTTCTGATTAAACAATAATACTTTACTTACTTACTTATATACTTACGCTGATAATGATTATATTTATGTAATGCAAACGCACCGCTCAACTATGTAAGACCAATTTTCGTGAAAAAAAATAAATAAAAATAAAAATTAAAACAAAAAAAACGTAAGCGCAGCTTTAGCCTGCACATATGTACATTTCTAAGATTTGTGGTATGCCACAGTGGCAAACATATTATACACAAGCACCACATTGATCAAGCAACGACTTGAATTTTGCCACAGACAAGCTTCACGCTTTAATATCAAAATAGACGCCGCAGTATAGGGACGCAAACTCGCTTCGCAAATTCGAAAAAAAGAATTTAGAAAAAGTGCAAAAAAGTAATAAAATAAAGTAAAAGATTTAAATAATAGTATTAAAGTGCAGAAAAAAAAACCTAAAATAATTTTATATTAAATAAAAGTAAAGCTAAAAGTGAAATAAATGTAAGACTGTGAAACAAACTTAAACAAATATATGAGCAGAAAATATCTAAAATTTTATTATATTTCAGTATACTGTATTGTGTCTTTTCCTGAAACTCTCAAAAAATACGATAAACTACAATTTTAATAAAAGATTATTCAAACATAATTTGTTGCGAATTTTTTCTGTGTTATTATCTGTCAATTTATAGCAATTTTGTTCAATAACCAGTGAAGGTAAGCTGCACATGTAAATTATATGAATATAAAGAACTTGTGAATTTCTATTGATTGAACCGTTTAAATTTTATATAAATTTTAAAATTTTATTTGTATATATATATACAGTGTTTTTCAGTAGTATTCTCCGAACGACTTAAAAATAAACTCGTTTTTTTGAATTGAAACCAGAACCCCCTCCTAGTTACAGGTCTCTACGATCAGTAGTTTTAACTATGGGTTGATCCGTCAGTCTTTCAGGACAAAGCCTTTTATATTTTTCTTTTAGGTCAGTTTGTGGAGGATAGCGATCTATCGCATCGCTTATACTTAGGCCTGACTAAGATCCATTGCGATGTCTCAAAAACATGACCATTTGGCTTTGTTACCCAACCATTACGACTCTCTAAATATTCGCAAAAAAATCAAGTAGGTGCTGATTAAATTTTCGGTCGAGCTCTTAATCCAATTATTGGTATGGTATACGTCCTGATGTTTTTTATCAACTGAAGGGACCTACAGTTTATACTAAGCGGCCTCCGAACGGCAGATGGATTTATATGAGGGGCTTATATTTCATGTCAGAAATACACTCGGAGGCGGTTGACATTCCCAGCCGAGGGGTGACCGCAATTAGAATAATTGATTTTCTACGATTTTAGATGTTGCTCAAACCAGGACTCATACCCTGGCCTTCCGAGTGGAAGTACGCAATGCTAACCACTATCGTGGGCACTAATTTCTGTTTAAGTATTTCTTTATTTCATAAACAAAGCACAACGGAAAAGCCTAACCCAATTAGAAGAAACTCCTAGTATAATTAAAAAAAGTTCAAAAATTACTTAAAATGGTTTTTTAAACTTTTTGAGTTATTTTACAAAATCAAAAAAATATTTTTTATTATTCAGTGTTTTCATATGATTACTTTAAAATTAAATTTCGCCACATGACTTCAAAGTAAAAATATATAAATATATTCTAGTAAGCGCAAAAAACAAGTATAAAAATATCACTCAATTAATAACCACCAATGAATTTTTTTTCGAAAAGAATATTAATGCAAATAAACCACTTTTATATGTAAAAAACTACAAAATTTCACATCGCGCTTGGCATTAAATAAAAATCTGTGTAGTTTCTGCAGAAAGAGATATCCATCAATTATACTGCACATGCCAATTAAAAGAATGATTTTACATATGAAATTGCATCAACGCCAAATATGCGGTCGTTTAGAATTTTTACACTAAAATGTGAATTGAAAGGGAAAACTAGTGAGCTTTGAATTTATAATCGTTTTTTTTTTATTCAACAAAATTCCATTTGAATTGCATATGGACATGTAAAACATGTAGGAATATGTGGAGCTTCCGCTTAATTTTTAAAATATAGGGTTTGTAATTTCCACGTATATTTAATTAATTCACAGAAATAGTTTTATCTACAGTAGCAACTCCTTTTTATCTACAGCTTGTACTGCTAAGGCTAAATAAAAATTCCAATCCACTTAGAGAATATTCTAAGGCGTTGAAGTTTGCTGAGCTAAGAATTTATACAAAGTAGGCAAGTGAAGATATTCAGTATACCAAATACACATCAAACGACATTCGACAATTAGTAATTGAGCGCAAAGCCCAAATTTAACATATAAAATAATTTTACTTTCCTTCGTAAAGTATTTAGTTTTTTTTTAAATCGATTTTAGTAAAGTTGCGTATACGTACTGGCATACTGGCAGCGCACTAATGAAAATCATTCAAAAATAAATCAAGTGTATATATATTTATTATATTTATATTTATGCATGTGCGTGTAGTTCTAAAGGAATGTGCATAATACCAACTAAAACTAATACATAATTTATTCTCTCTTTTCATATCCTTTATAGGTAAGAAATTATAACGCATATTTTTATGATGAATTCACTGATTGGTTTTTCCATAAATTGCCTTTGATGTTCAAAAGAGAGAGATTCAACTTGTCGTTTGGTGATAGTACAAATAAAAAGCATAAGGCGCAGGTAAGCAGAAAATTACAAATAAATCCTTAATAAACAAAGGTGTGTATACGTATACAAAGAAAAATGAAAGCAAACGCTTAAAGTTAAGCAACAAACAGAATTACCTTTGCAAAAACAAGGCATTTTACTGCTCACTCAGCTTTTCGTGTTTTTTTTTCCTTTTTTATGTAAATAATTTTTTTCTTGGCATCAATATTTGCTACGCAGCTAGTGAAAGCTGGAGAATCAAAAGCAAAACGTAAGTATATTTTTAGCTCAAGAAAGTAGTCAACCTGTTGATTGGTCATGTTTTTTACCTTCCTAACCAGGATAACGGTTAATGCCAGTGTATATACAAATGCAGTAGTGACAGCGTGGTAGTTTGTTGTTTCTATTTTCTACTCTTTGTCTTCTTCGTTTGGTGCTTGTATTAAAATGTCTAAAAGCAGAGTACAAATATTGGATATAATGCCCTGTGAAAATAGAGAGAGATTACTTTTACTCAGTACAATAGACATAGACTTTTTGCTCTCTGTAAACTTTTGTATCCTTCTATCTCTCTCTCATCGAAGATATTTATTTGGAGAATTTATTTATTTTATTCAAAAGTGGGAACATTTTTAAGAGCTTTCAGCAAAAAAATGGATCAGCAAGTTTACGTGTAGAGATTTATTCTGTTCGTATTTTTTGTGAAATTCTGTTAAGTAATTTTGCTGAAAGTTTCTTAAAAGCTTCACTTCAAGAAGATTTTTAACTTTCAGTTTTGCAATTGTAATTAAAAAAAATATATAAAAATTCTTCCTCTTTGGTATTTCTTCATTTTGTGTTTTACAATATTTTTCAATAATCTAAAAATTTTATTAGCAATATTCTGTACCAATATTTAATTATTTTATCAACTTTTCAAGTAGACCAAACATTTTGTTTGCGAACTATTTCTCATTCTACAATTCATTGGCAAAAACTCTCTGCTAAAAGTTTAGGAGTCTGTTAACCAGCCAACCTCTGTTGAAAGCTTTCCAGCTGTTAAATCCTTTAAAAGAGGGCTGTTAGTCTGGCTACTGTTCATATCTAAGTTTATCTGTTAAATATTATAAAGCTTTCAATTTAAGCTTTGCAAATACCGGGAAAACTTCTGCGTTAGATATGAGCGTACACTGTTATGTATATATTGGTGAGAGCAATACGCCATATACGAGTATATCAGCCACCCTTGGAGGCTGATAACAAAAGAATCGAAAAATAATCAGTGAAAAAATATAAATTGTCAGCATTTTAAATAATAGTAAAATCATATTTTCTTTCAAATATCGGCCATAATTTAATTTTTGCTGTAATAGCGACTGTTTCTCAGCCATTATCACATAGAGTAATGCCAAATATTGTATCTCTTTTTATACCCAGCAACACTTTCTACGCGGGTAAATATAGTTTGTTCAGCTAATGGTTTTTTGTAATGGTATACAGCTTGTTTAACACATTCACCGCGTCACAAATAATCGGAATAAGTAAATCAGTAACTAAATGTGCAATTAAAGTCTTCGGTGTGACGAACGATCGCAGGAAATGGAAAAATATAAGACATGGAAAAAAATTTTGGCTAAAAAGCTACTCTCGAAAGCCGCTAAACAGCCGACAGAATTTGATAAAAATATATATTTTTAATTCCATGCTTTAGTATGAGCTTGGGTCACCTACGCCCTTGACCCATAAACCACCCATGTCAATTAAAATCGAATGTATCAGACATTTATTAAAAGAACTTAATCAAACTTGATGGGTATGCTACCTTCAATTCGGACTTAAGTCGTCCAAAATATTTTTGAACGACATGTGAGCTTAATATTAATACTAGTACTCGTATCTGATGTTAGGTTGTACCTGAACTAAGTCTTCCTTCCAATGGCTCTTCTTCTTCTTTACTGGCGTAAACAGCGCGTACGCGGTTATAGCCAAGTTAGCAACTGTGTAGCCAAGTTCTTCCAATGGAGTGGAAGTCTTCCTCTTCCTCACCGGCGGGAACTATAATTCTCTAAATTTTTTTTTTTTTTAATTTTTGTTTTTAATATTTTTTTTTCTTTTTTTAAATTTATTTTAAATTTCTTAAATCTACCATCGTTTGGCAATCACAAAATCGAAAACAGCAAACAAACATTCTTGCCTTTAAACAAATGATACGTTTACATACGTGTATATTATCTATAAAGTTTTCATTTTATTTCGACGCTTTGAGCTGTTTATTGACACTCCAAACAAAAACCAAAAATTTAGATGACCACTTATGCAGACTTTCAATAGAGAGCCAAACAGATGACAAACAAACAGAGAAGTGTGTTCTCAGCAATGCCGGCTTCTTGCATGACAGCATCACGCTCTCTGTCTCTCTCTCTCGCTCTACCTCTCTCAATTGTGGGTGATTCCATTGACACGCTAAACTTACTGCCGCTGTAGGTGATGGCGATTGCGGTTTTTTTAACAGTTCAAAGTAGACTGGTTGCCCGCTGCTACATACATACATAGATATAACTAGATTTGACTTCTAGTTTTTTGTTTTAGTTTTTAGTAATATATTAGCAAACAAGCTTATGAATACTATTTATTTATAGGCTTAGCAAATAAGAGTGCACATAAGACATAGGCAAATGCGCAAATAATTATAAAATATCTAAGTCTGAAGAGGCGCTGTCAGGTTCGATCACTTCTATTACTCTGCCTCTATCATTTTACAGTCTTAGTGCGACCTCCGAAACACCCTTTTCACTATTTTCCCTACATTTTCTTTTCCAACTCCGCTTTTGCTCCATCTAGCAACCTGTGCGCAGATTTCTGAAGTCTCCGCTGCGCTCCAACTATCAGCTGTTATCGAACAACTCTGTACTGCCTATCTGCCATCCTGCCATACTGTCACCTCACCTTTTTGGTCTGTCATCCAACCGCCGTTTTGGCTTCTTACCTCCCGCTCTCTCTCTAGCCAACAGAATTTCCATTTCGTATTATCAACAACACTTGTTCTGTCTTTGTTGTTGTTATCATCACAACATTACTTTGCTCTGTTCGGCTGTACTCTGTGCCTTGCTCTGCGCCGTCGCCATACTGATGTGTTGCGTTTGCGATTTTCGCCAAATGCCAACTCCGAAAATCCAGTTTATCCCAAGAAGGCAGCATGTACGGACGTTGTGCAAGCACAAGCAACGCGTTGTAGAATTTTTCCGTTGTTGTTTTGGCCATAAGAAAAAAAAATTGCGTTGCTTCGCGCGTCGCGTCGTCGTCGTATTGTTTGTTATCACACATTTGCCTATATCCGAGCATATTTACTACGTGCTTTTGTTTTTGTTTTTTTTTTTCGGTTGTACATACATAAGTGGAAAATGAGTGCATTTCGTTGTTGGCATTTAATTGTGTGTGTTTGCGTGTAGAACAGGCAAAGCAAAAAAGCACGCGCCAACGGGATCAACAATCACACACTTGTGGCACCAACTGTATAGAGCGCAGGTGAGCTGCGAGCTCTGAACGTTGAACTGAAGCTGCGCCACTGCAGCCCCGAGGTTAAACGCGCGCAAGCCTGGACCCGGGACGGTCAGACGTTGTTCGAACGGTTAATTTTAATTCATTAAAGGCACGCGTCAACGCGGAGAGACATACGCGGAGAAAAATCGTGCAGTGTTTATTAGAAAACTTTAAAACTATTAGAAATTAATTAGAAAAAAAATAGAAATTAAAAATAAAAAAAAATTAAAAAATTAAAAAAAAAATTAAAACTAAAAAAAGTTCAAAAATAAAAAAAAAATTAGAAAATAAAAAATAAGTGGTTTTTTGTGAGTAAAAGCCAAAATAGCGTGAAAAATTATTCACTTATAGATATATGTATGTACCTTTTGAGTGTGCAAGTGTCAAATACATTTAATATTATTCTAAGTGTGCAAAAAGTATTTAAGAAATAAACAAAATATTATAAAGCACAAATACTTAAAAAGCAAATTAAAAATTTTTTTAATAAATTATTGCTAAATAAAGAAAATTTATTTAACAAAAACCAAAAAACCAAATTCGACACACCTACGCTCATCATTTGTAGAAATCTAAAGTAACATAAATATTTTTGAATAAATGTCAAACACATACACATACTTAAATAAATACGTGTAGCTAAACATTTGTTTATGTGCAATACAAAAATTTTAAAATTTCGAATCAAATGATGCATTAATTAATAAATTTATAAACAAAAAAAAAAGCATTTAAAAATATATGTGAAGCGAAAATGTATAAAAAAAACGTTTAGAATTAATGCTTGTAAATAATTAAAGGTAATGAAAGCCACGTGAACTTAAAACTAATAAATAAAATTAAAATAATTAATAATACAAAAGCATATATGAGATGAAATATTAGGGTTTTTCATAAAACCATCTGAGAGTAAATTACGCATTTTTGCTTTTGCACAAAAAAAATACCTAATCAAAATACATTAAAAATGTTTCACTGGGAATTTTCAGTATAAATTAATAGTTTTCGTCAAGTTGTAGAACAGAATTAATTATAAAACTTGACCATATATTATGAATATAAGTGTTAAAAAAAAATAAAAAATTATGAAAATTCTTATAACTAATTTAAAATTATAATGCTCAACTAAACAAGCGCAAACTTTGAATAATTTAAGCCGCAACGATTAGTAAGTCGTAAAAATATAATAAAAATCGTTCAAATGTATGCATTGAAATTAATGGAAAAAATTTGCATTTCTTCGTGCGTAAGCGTTGTTTATTAGTGAATCAAAAATATGTAAGCAGAAGGAAAAGGTGTTAATTAATTTTTGAAATAAATATGCGACTCAATTTGTTTGCATAAAGCAGCAATAAAATAAATAAATATTAAAAAAAAATTATTTGCGAAAAGTAAGAAATGTGAAAAAAATATTGATACTAGAACTGGTAGTGAGAGATGTAATTTGAATTTATTTACGATTTTTTTTAATTTTTCTTACTTAAATCTCTTTTTTTATTTTTTATATAATTTTTTTTCAACACTATTCAGCTAAGGAATAATTTCCTTCCCAATTTAATGTCAACTTTACACACACACTATTCCCACTTAAAATAAACTTCATTGCAATAATAATTAAAAAATATTTGTATGAAGGAACTGTATGAGGGACGTTTTTTCGAAAATTTTTTCTATCAAAATTAGAAATTAAGTAGAATTTATAAAAAAGGAATGCACTCAGCTCATTCACATGTTATCTTACTCTAATAATTTTATTTAAAAATTATTAAAAAGGTCTTAATTTTCTTTATAATTTATTAAATGTTTTTATATAAAAATAATTAAGAATAGCTTTCATTTTTTTCAATTTCATTGAATTTTATATTTAAAAAAAAATAATAGATTTAAATTTTTTTTATTTAAAATAAGGAAAAATAAGTTTTAATTTTTTTTTTCTTAATTTTAATGAATTTGTTTACTTAAAAATTATTAAAAATACTATTTACGTTTTTTGATTTCGTTTAATTATTTTATTTAAATATAATTAAAATTATTTTTTATTTAAATATATTTAAAATAATTTTTTATTTAAAATAATTAAACATTATTAACGTATTGTAGAAATTTTAATTTGAAAACAATTTCTGATCTTTAATGCAATGAAAAGCCATTTTAATATATTTAATAACATATTTAGATTATAATTAAATTTAAAGTCACACGTTCGTATTATTTTCGACTTTTACTTGCCCACATATCAATTATGTGTGTTTATTTCACCGCCACTAAAACTTTATTTGTTTGCATTTCGATCGAGAATTTTTGCGTGTTTAAAATTGAAACAAAAAAAATAGAGGGTGTGTCTATTTATTACGCCACGCTGCCGGCATCGGGTCGGCTCTTTGGTTTTGGCTCTGCTGATTAGTCAAATTCTTTGATTACCTTTCCTCGTTTTTTTTTTCTTGCCTTCAATTGTTAATACCATAAATTTAATTATACGTATTTCAATCAACACCTCTAAGTGGTTTCGACAGGTTTTTCTATTTGGATTTCAACATTGCTCGCAAAAATTTATTGATGGGTTCCCCTGTTAAACGCAAGATTTATGTGAGAACTCTAAATAATTTCGACTATAAAATTACAGAACAAATCGAAAGAAGATACAAAAAAACAAACTAAAACAAATGTTTTTTTTTTACCTAAATTAATAGCAAAAGGAAGTGGCAATCACTTGAGTTAAGTTGATTGCTGAAGTGTGAGCGAAACACTTGATAATACTGTCAGTTGGTAGTTTAAAAGGGGAAAAAGACTTCATATAAAAACTTATGTTTTACTCAATTGAACAAATTTAATATCTACTTATAGTCTCTTTTGAATATTAAGACTCGTATATTATGAATAAAGACAAAGATCAATTGAAAATATTCAGGAAATTCAGGGTTGCATGTTAACTTCTGGTTAAATACTACATTTTCAAATTTTACCGTGCTGCTTCCGAGGTATCATATTACTTACCTTGTGATGGAAATAAATAATTGTTATAACATTAATATTACCTTAGCAATGTTGCCAATTTTCGTCAAAAGAAAGTAACACCGAAAGAGATTGTCACTACAAACACACAAATTTTACTATATTATTTATTTTGTTAAAAACTTCTTTTAAAGCAATATTGCCAATTTTCGAATCGATATGCAATTTTAGTGGTCATTCTACTTATAAGTATTAATTCATTTAAAATTTTGCGGAAATCTCTTTTGTTATTATTCTACATTGCTGAAAAAAGGCTTTTATTGGCTTTCTTAAAAAATTAGACAACATTGCCAATTTTCATTGCGAGACAACCTTTAATGAAGTCACCGTTGCCTATTTTCATGGAAAAAGTCAGTATTCTTGGTTGTTGTAAATAAAATCATATTCTGATTCCTTTCAAATATTTTTCCTTGTCGTGTCACCTTGCTTTTACATTCTTGTTTAACTTTCGAGAAATTAGTCGTCAGGAGCGTATTTATCAGTTGCGACAGTTGTTACAACGTTGCCAATTTTCTTAGAAGAAACCCAATATTCATGTTTGTCCCAGCGAAAACTATCTTCTGATATTCTAGATGCTTAGCAATAAAATATAATTTTTGATTCCAAAGGAAACGTTGCCAATTTTCACTGCACCTTTTTTTCAATATAGAAATATTTAATATTGAAAAAAAGGTGTGGAAAAATATAGAAATATTTAATATTGAAAAAAAGGTGCAGTGAAAATTGGCAACGTTTCCTTTAGAAAACTAAAAAATTATTATAAATTAACAACATCATTTTTCATGTGGTATGTTACAAATGTTTGTGTGTTTCTTTTATTCCATTGTGGTTAGTGTTTTTTAAAATTATGCATTAATTATTTTAGCGTTATTTATGTTATTGTGCTTAATACAGAGAGTGAAAACCACAAAATAAATTTATGTAAAATGAAAGGTGCAATTAATTGTAACAATATTTTACGCCACGAAGGCTTTTTTAATAATATTTTATAATTTTACATTAGTCATAAAATGGAAAATTATTTAAAAATAAAAAATGTTTATTAATTTTTAATAAAAGTAAAAAGGTTTCATACTTTAATAATTAAACTATTTGTTAATAGAGAATTTGCACTATTGATATTTCTGGCTTTTTGTAGTCCATGCCTGACTATTTGGTTCCATGTGCTGCACTCGGGTAAAACAGACTTACCTATTTTTTGAGTGGATATCCCAACGGTAGACACATCGCCAATACACCTCAAGAAATACCAAAAGTGCGTCCAGACGTAGCAATTTTCATGCAATTTTTATTTTTTTTCACGCATTTTGCTGACAAAAAGTTTTATTATTGACGTGGGACCAACTTTGAACTAGTATTTATAATCTAATTTCATATATTATTGAAATTCGAATTATGAAATTATTGTCAAAGAAGGATTTTGATAAGTTATTACGAAGAAGTCTAATTTCAAGATAATGAAAGTGAAATTTTTTGTGCCACTTTTGACTGCTGTTGACATTATATTTTGAAATATATAATTTTTACTTTTCTGCTATACTTCAGTGGTATGGCCAACATTCAAGGTGCTCCAGGACCTCAGGTATTCCCTACGTTCAACTGCTTTAGATACCATTTTAAGGTTGCTGAAAGCCTTGAGCCAATCTATAGACTTTTACGCGGCTCCAGGCCGAACCAAAGAGTCCGCATTTTCCTTACTTTCTGCATTCGTGTGGGCCAATATCGGAAGGGTGTTTATTGTATTTTCCAGTGATGGCTTAACAATCAAATTTGGTATACGCTTTAGTTTTCACTGTATGCTATGAATTTTATTGTTAACTCTATAAAAAAAAAAATTCAGAAAAAAAATTTTTTTTTTGTTTTTTTTTAAGCTTGGCTAATTTTCTGTAATAAATCTCGTCGACAAATATTTATTAATTAGTCAGTGTAAGAAAATTGTAAGCTCTTTCACTTTCACTTCTCCTGAAAATTTCCAAACAGTTTCAACAGTTCATTTTAATATCACTAAAAACATATGTACATATGTAGATTTATACACATGTAACTATTAACGTGTCAATCGAATTTGATTACAAAACTTTTCCAATCAAACACAAATTAGCTATGTTTAGTTAGAAAGGGATTAATAGAAACCGAAGTTAACCTTTACCCGATTATGGGCTTTTATTGTAGTACAAAATTACAACATTACACATATGTATGTACACTAAGGTTATGTGTATTTTATTATATTTGTACATACGTATAAGTAATACTGAATAATCTATATTTAAATATAAGAATATATTTATTTGTATGTGCCCAAAATCAACTTTTTCATATGTACTCAATATATGCCTACACGTATATATGCATGAAAATATATATACGTGCATAAAAATATACAAATATAAATAAATATCTATTATGCCATTATCATTGAACCCCCACCATTATTTTTATTATATCCAAAACCGCGATAAGTAAGACCGTTATCATTTAGGAAGGTGCTGCAGCAGTCGAAATATTCAGACACATTAATGCATATGTTGTATACATATACATACTCGTTTGTATGTATATATAACTACCTTCCACACCCAGTTACCATCGTAATCAAAACCTTTTCATTTCTGGATAAATAAATACTTAATTGTCCGTATATATATATATAAGTTGCCTCTAAGTATGTACTACCCAGCAGGGAAAACCAAGTAGTATGCAAAAATTCTAGTTAAATAGTATGTTGAAGATGAAATCATACCAGTTCGTTATTTGTAAAGAAATCCACCAGTAACGGGAAAAATAATAATTTCCACCACCGTTTGTTGTTGTTATGTCGGCACGCTGCGGCTGAATATCATTCTCTGCTTTGTTCTCTTGAAGTGCGCAAAATGACGTTGTTCGTTACATCGTCGCGATGTTTCTTCGAGTCCCTTCAGAGGCATAATATTATTTTTATTTTTTTAAGTTTTGGTGAACCAGAAATTTTCACCACTCCAACATTCGTATGTTGTTGTTGTTTTTAGTACGTCATGACTGAGTTTCATTTCCTAAAATTTTCTGTTGAAATGCTCTCTACAACATGACGATTGCCTAGCGGTTAGAGGTTTTCACGGCGGTGCGTGAGGGTCTCGGCTCGATTCTCGCAGTCGGCGAACTCATTTTTATTCTATTTATTTTATAATTTTTTTCTTTTGTGAAAGAAATTCAACATGTATAAATGAACTAGTTTCCAACTAGTATGAAGCTGATGTATGACAATTGTTAGCTCGTAGGACATCGTCGTGTTAAAAATACCAGTTACTTACATGGAAAATGGATGAAGATGAACTAGTTGGTGTAAAAATGTAAACTAGTTGGATTCTAGTTGACAACTAGTATTTTCCCCTGCAGGGTATATACAGCCTGGCATATGTGCAGTGAAATCACATAGCGTCAATAATGTATGTGGACATTAAGGCTGCCACATTTACATATACAGACATATAAATATTTTTCTCTTATATTTCAATAAAGATATTTCATGATATTTTTTTTTTTTTTTTTTTTTGGACATTAGTATATACTCGTAAGTAGACATATAAATTCTACAAAAATATAATCAGAGTTCCATATGTGTTGCCTTCTACATACACAGACAAACAGATAATCATATGTGAACTTAGTAAATATATACCAAATCGATTATCCATTATTAAATATGCAGTGCCGAATGATATTTGTATGTCTGTATGTATGTATTTATGAAATGTTGTTGCTGCTTAGTGTTTATATTTGCTGTTGTTGTTGCTGCTAATATTTTTTCCTCACTTTTTACTTAAGCTTTAACGCTATTACTAAAATATGCTCGCTTTAGTTTTTCCTTACTGTTTGTTGTTATTGTTATTTGACAATTTGGCAATTCCAACAAATAGAATGTTTATACTAATAAATCAGACAAATATTTATACAAATAAATAAAAGTTAGCGAGATGTGTAAGACCTTAAAACGTGCATATATATGTAAGTAGAATTTGCTTATTTATACTGGCCAAGCGGTGGTTTTATGCGCTTAGGACGCATTCCAAAAAAAAAATTGCCTACTACTTATACCTCTCAAACTTTTTCTGTTTCTTTTAAAAATTCTTTACTTGCAACGGTTGTGTAGCTTATTCCGCTCTCTCGCTGCCCTCTGAGAATTTATTATTCCTAGCATGAGCAATTTTATCGAGTTTTTAGATAAAAATGGACTGAAAAGTGGAAATTGTAAAATGCCTTTTTAGTTCTAGAAATAGTGCCTTATAACTACTGCTTCAAGAACTTATAGCTTTGGCTAAACCGCCTTCGAAGGGGTTGATCTAGCCAGCATTGGACATATAATTATCCTCAGCCTAGCATCACTCGGCTATTGTGGCTTCTTGATATGTGAATTTTAGATTTGCTTATTGCTTACGGAGTAGGTTCACCATAATATTGCCCACTGTTACCCCAAAATAATCATCTATTCTGAAGACAGTTTAATTTTTTTTCTAATCATTTTACGTCTGCCTTTTGTCTGATAAAAGCTGCTTATCTTTCTTATTGACTGACTGTAGAGAGAATTTCTCCTTTTAATCTTTTTATGAAGCATTAAACATTTGGTTGACCGGGATATTTGCCTGTTTATATACACGTATATGCATATATGCATAGGTACTTCTCAAAGAAATCTTAACGCATGTTATATTGTTAAATGCGTCTATGTGCATATGTTTGAATCTATTTACTTTCAGCGCGTAATCAGAGCAACAGCTGTTATGAGATTCCATTAAGAATGTTTATTATTTGCTATTCAAAACAATAATAAGAGCCTTAAAGGATGTTGAGGGAATTTTTTGCATTATTTTTCCTGAGATTTGCTTTAATTATTGCAAATTTTTCGTTGGAAACATGAAGAACAAATAAACAAAAATTAAAAAAAAAAATGTGAAACATCTAATTAACTTCAAGAGGCACAAAGCGAACTTCTGGTGTTGAGCGATTAAATTGAATTTATCATAATCAATTAAAACAATATTTTTTAGCAATGCTCACATTTCAACACTATAGCACATTTACATCCTACATAATTCATTATATACAAAAAAATAAAAAAAATTAAAATATACAATTGTACTGTATTTTGTTTACAAGCGAAAATTCATAATTTATTTATATTCAGCTTTTCTTTTCTTTTTCTTTTCTTTTTCTTTCCTTTTTCTTTTATTTTTCTATATACGCTTGTAAACATGCCTTTACACTCTCAGCTATATGCGTATAAATGTAAATATGTTTATTTGTCGAACAACATACGTATTGTGGATCTACTTCCGCCTTTGAATTTTTCCAAATAATTAACTCAACATTGGCAATTGAGTATTTTCCAAGCAAAAATAAACACATTTTCACGGTGTTCTCCCGTCTTCTTGAGTTGTCTAGCCCTCCCATCACTCTCTCTCACTCTCTACACCAACTCACACTGTCTTTCTATTGATTTCCCCCCATTAGTTTATTAGTTATGACTTCTGATTGTACGTATGTGTATACCATATATATATTTGTATATACATATGTACCTATACATATATATTTGCAATTATGTTTGACTTTTTATTTATCGCTCAAGTGTTTATCCACCTGCTACCGTCCCCTTGACCGCTCTGCTTAATGGCGCTTCAAGCATAGACTCTCCATTTCATTCAGTTCATTGGCTGTTTGGCCTTTACGGCTTTACCTTTTCCTTATTTTTGCTATATAAATAAATTTTTGGTGGTCTGCTTTGGCTACTTCGGAGGTGTGAGAGAATATTAGATCAAAGCATTGTTGCTCTTTGTGTTTTGTTTTTGGTGCGTTTTGTATGTAGACAGTTGGATCGGTGGATGAGTTTAGATTTTGTGTAAATATGTATTTGCATGAAAAAGTCAGCATTCAGAACGAGTATTTTTGCGTGTGTGGTTGTGTGTGAACTGCGTATTTGTGGCGCTGTTAAAATGATGCTGGGAAACTGTTGATGATTATCGTTATGTAGAAATACCATTTTTTAAGAACAAAAACACATATACCTTTTCACTATAGTTAGGCTTACACACTTTTTTCATTAAAATAATTACAACTCAATATAAACTTATTATTTGTCACAAAAATATGAATAAAATTTAATTTCCATAATTTATAATTAAAAAGAAAAAAAAACACAAATAGACCCATCAAGTTGAATTATGTGCTTTTAGTGGGAAAACTATAAATTTAAAGTGACAATAACTTTTTTTAAATTATTAATTTTTTTTTTTTGACACGCCTGTCTACTTTCTTCCCAATTGCCATCTTCCTTCCTACTAAATAGTCGCTGGTCATTTTCGCATGGCATTTTCCATTAAAATTTTTATCACCTTCAAATCGTAAATTTTATATTTTGTATATATAATATATACATATGTATGTATATACCTATAACGAATATCAAACATATTTGAAATGCAAAAATCTCAATGAATTTCTAAAAATATTATTTCACCGAAACTATAAAGAGTCAACGCCGTCCGTCGCTGTCTTTTCTAAGCAGATTTCACTTGTACATAATTTATTTATTTTATGAATATTTAATATACTCTCTTGAATACTTGAATACTATGTATATATGTATATAATGCAAAATAAAATAAGAAATAATTAAAAACTAAATTCTTTGCCTCTCAGACGAAACTCAGACGAATATCTGGATTAATTAAATCGAAATTTGAAATTTCAACTTGGAAGGTTGCCACCTCTTTTAAATATAAGAAAATTATTTTAAAAATATCGTATAAGAAGTTTGTTATCGAAAATATTTTTAAGCAAGATTACCTATTCAAAAATTTGTTTTAAAAATATTCTCAACATAAATCAAACTACGAATATTAACTGAAGGCTTATAGCTGAAAATTTCCATGAGTAGGGTTGCTGCTTTTAAAAAGTTTTCGATCAAGAATGTTTAATTTAAATTTAAATTAAATTTATCAAATTGTTGTAAAATATATTTATTAAGGAGATAAATTTAAAAACGGTAACAGTCAGCTAGAAAATTCGTATAAAAATTATGCAAATAATGTATATAATATATATAATAAAAATATTTGGTACAAATATGGTGCAACCGGCAAAACCCACCACTCCTCACTGCGTTATTATTTTGCTAAAAATTTAATTTTTCTTACCAAAACCTAACATCAATTAAAGCAATTTACTTCATATCTCGTATTTTCCTCATTAAATGAAGTAATTATTTCAGCTCAAGTATTCACAAGCTTAACTCGAGTTCAATAAGTGTTTAGACGAAGTATGGAGAGAAAAGAAGAAACAGAAAAGCACTAATATTTGCATACTAAAAAAACAGCAGAAAAAAATGTGTAATAAAAAATATATATGAAGCCATTTCTGTAGGCTCTGCTCCACTCATTGAATGATCAATGCATTATTATTTGCACAGTTGCAATTTTACAACAAAAACAGCGCACAAAAACATGACAATTACACGCTGCGCTGCCGCTTTCGAGTATTCAAACTCATTGAAGCGTACATTGATTACA
Organism: Ceratitis rosa; assembly: GCA_037013455.1. Classification (NCBI taxonomy): domain Eukaryota; kingdom Metazoa; phylum Arthropoda; class Insecta; order Diptera; family Tephritidae; genus Ceratitis; species Ceratitis rosa. Next base: position 3,273,363 of record JAWMAG010000010.1, read on the forward strand.
GTTGTCATCATTACCTCACTTATAACGCCACACATTGATGCATTGCTCTCCTCCTGCTGTCACCCCTTAGAATTAAAAAATAAAATTAAAGAAAACAAACAACAAAAAAAAAAACTTAAAAAAAATTTAAGCCGACACAGCATGGCGTCGAGCACTTAAATCACTTGGCAAATTGAGAATAAATCCGTATTGGTTGTTTGTGTGTATTTCAACTTATCCGGTTACTTACACACACATTTTGAGTGTCATAGCAACCACTTAAGTTACTTTTATGATAAATGTTTGTTTTTAATGAGGAAAAAGTTAGTAAGTAGACAAGGCAAATGTATATGCATTTGTGCGTAAAGGAAAGAAAAATTTAAATTAATTGAAAGAAGGTTATTTAAAAAATAATTTAGAGAAAAATAATTACTTTTTATAGGGTCAAGTATTAAAATGATTCAAAAAGGTAAAAATTAAAAAAAAAGAAACAAAAAACAAACGCGGGTCAAAGATGGACACCAGCAAAGAGAAAATATATTAACTCCACTTTTTTATCGATATAGGCGAAAACATATCGTCCGAAGGTGACTGGTGATGAAAGTGGAGCCGGCGGAAATTCTCTCCAAGCCAGGATTGATGTCCAGAAGGATTTTGTTGTGTGTTTGCTGAGTTTATGGCGAATGATTTAGCTGGTGGCAAATTGGCCTCAAGAAAATCTCGTGAAACTGTATAGTCCGAGGGTTTTGTCAATAGGGATAAGGGATTTTTATCAGAAAGGCATAATGATATTAACCTCAAAATAATAAAAACGTTTTCAAGCAAAATGGTGTATATTTGACATAAATCGTATGGTAAATAAAGTCTTCATTTTAGTGCAAATAAAGGGTGGTTAAATTGTAAGGGCCGATGTTGAATGTGAACCACACCTAAACGCCAAGTTTTTTTCCGACTTTAATTTGACATTTCTCTATTTCAGACTTACTCAATTTGAACCATGGAGAGATACACAATCCAACAACGTGTTAAAGTTATCCAGACTTATTATGATAATTTTCGAAGAAAATCATCTTCAGTGATGAGGCACATTTTCACCTCAGTGGATTCGTCAATAAACAGAATTGCCGCATTTGGGCGAATGAGAATCCAAGAGTGATTGTCGAAAAACCAATGCACCCACAAAGAGTGACTGTTTGGTGCGGTTTATGGGCTGGCGGCATCATCGGGCCGTATTTTTCCCAAAATGAGGCCGGTTAGGCAGTTACTGTGAATGGTGTTCGCTATCGTGAGATGATAACGAATTTTTTATGGCCACAATTGGAAGATATGGATGTGGACGATATGTGGTTTCAGCAGGACGGTGCCACTTGCCACACAGCTAACGAAACAATAGCTCTTTTGCGCAACAAATTCAATGGCCGTGTTATCTCACGTAATGGCGATGTCAATTGGCCCCCAAGATCATGTGATTTGACACCGTTGGACTTTTTTCTCTGGGGTTATTTGAAAGAAAAGGTGTACGTCGATAAGCCAGCAACAATTCAAGAGCTAAAGGATGAGATAATTCGGCACATTAACGGCATAGAAACTCCATTATGCCTCAGCGTCATTGAAAATTTGGACCATCGTATGGTGGTGTGCCGCCGAGGTCGCGGCGCTCATTTGGCCGATATTTTGTTACATACATAATTGAGTAATACCAATATATCATAATAAAATAAAATTTCAATAATTTCCTAAATAGTATGTGTTTTATTCAAAATCAACATCGGCCCTTGAAAATTTAACCACCCTTTATTACTATATTACTATATGTAAAAAAAAAAAAATTATAAATTTTATAGTCAGTGTCGCTTTGGTTGTGTTTATATCACTAGCATAAAGAAAGAACATGTTAGATATTTGAAAACTTAGAAAAAAAAATTGTAGAAAATTATTTCCCATAAATTTCGAAATTTCAGGTTTCAAATTTTTCAAATAAAATGTTGTAAAAAATTCTTCTCTAAAAACTATGCCTTGAAAGAGACAACAAAATTGGTTCATTGCATAATATTTTCCTAAAAATTCTTTTCAAAAAATACATGCAAATAAGCATATGTGCCTTTTTTGTGCAACTCTACATACGGAATTTGTTTACTAGAAAGTTGTACAGGCTTGCAGCAAATATTTCTGTTGCAAAAGTCAACTTGAATTTCGGTCATCTTTTACACAAAAATCTTTATTTTAACGAACATTTCAATTCCTAAGAGATTTTATTGCATAAAAATGTGAATAGCTAAGTCTGTCATTCATACAAAAAATGAAAGGTGCAATATGTAAGTAAATTTTATTATAAATCATCCCAAAAAGGCAAAAAGAATATTTATTACATTTATTCATTTTTTTCTTGTTGATTGTGTTAAGATGCCAAATAATAAATGACTGAGCTAAAATCACATTAGACATGTGTACGTACATATGTAAGCATTTGTGTACAACAAATTATGCACATGTACACATATGTATATACAAGAAAATATTATATATGCAAACATTTTTTTAGTCGCCTTTAGTTGCGCTCTCTACACTGAACTGCCGGCCTGTTGCCGACACTTGTTAGTTGTGCTTAAGCATTTATGAAAATATAATGAGACTTTTAATGTTTCTTTTTTAATTTTCTAATTTTGTGCGGTTTTTTGATTTTCATTTACACTTTTAGTTTTATTATTTTTCTATATTTTTTTTTTTTTACATATTGTTCGGTTTGTCTCTAGCACTTGTTGCTGTTGCAGCGGCTTCTCTCTGCTGTTTAGTTGTCGTATTAGCGCTATTGTTGTTATTGTTGGCGCGCGCATACAAACGCATTTGATTTTCATGTCACGCACGAATTTTTTTAGCCGCTGGGAATTTGGCAGTTTTTTTTTTTTGTTTTTTGTTTGCTTTTTTTTGTTAGTTTTTATTTTATAGTAAAACCTAAATAGTTTTTGCTGAAATTTTAATTAATTCATTTGTAATTTGCACTGTATTACGCACAAGGTTGCCAAGGTAAATAAGCTGGACGGAATGTTTATTGAATAATTATTGAAGATTGAAGATATTGATAACGTCATATTAATGATTTAAGTTTCGGAGATTTAGAGATATTATATAGCTAGAAAGCAAGCACTTTTTAAATAACTTATATAAATAAATAATAAAAACCAAACATATGTCCGTGCATAAAGTATTGCCAGACATAAAATATGTCATGACATAAAATGTCGCTTAGCATAAAATATTATTCAGCATTCCACATAAGAAAAAAACAGAAATGCAGTAAAGCTAAAAATATTTTATGGCATAAATCAATAAAAAAAATTTAAAAGCAAAAAGCCATTAATTGGCAACCCTATGTACATACACCTTCAATTCTAAACACTTGCGTTTACCTTTTTGGTACCGCAATTTTGTTGCTGCGCTCTATAATGATGTGGTTTAATTGCAGCAGTGCAAGCTATATCTGTTGTTGTTGTTTTTTTATGAACCTAGTGGTGTGTGTATTTGTTGATTTTTGGCTACACTTGTTGCGGTAATGCGCATGAATGTGCCTTTTACGTTTCACCGCCACCGCCACCGCCGCCGCCACTGCCACTGGCACCGCCACCGCTAACCAATTTAGATGCAGCGCACGAGCAGTAGTGGTATAGCTTTCAGCTACTTATAATGGCTGCAAATTATAAACACGTTCCAAAAATGTTGGCGCATTCTTTTATGATCATGATTTTTGTTGTATTATTTTTGGTTAGCAATGCGAATTCGTTGTGCGGTTGTTTGTGTATATACATGTATACAAATGTATTTATGTACATATGTATATTGGTCTAAATTTGTAAAAGCATTTTCCAAAATAAATGTTTTCAGACATGTTATTAGAGGAAGATTTTTAGCGTTTGTTTGATCTAAGTAAAAACGCATCTGTCTATACATTATAAATAATGGTCTTACATTAAAGGGCATAAAATATCGCTAAACATAAATTATGGCTTGACAAAAAATATGGCATGGCAAAATATATGGTTTGCCAAAAGATTTGGCTTTAGCTTTGCTTAAAAATTTTACATAATTTATTTCAAAAATAAAATTTTGTTTGACAAAAAATATGTCCAAATATGCGAAAAAATAAATAACTTATAAGAAATTT
>JAWMAG010000010.1:3285000-3292500 GCA_037013455.1 Ceratitis rosa
ATCATTTATAGTCTAATTTAAATAATTTAATAAAGCAATTACTCTAATTAGTGAAGTTCAATATTTGTTTTCAAATAATAATATACAAATGCCTCAACAGTATGTGTTAATTGCTATTTAATTAACTTTGAACGAATGAAAAGTAAATGTAATTCATTTCATATATTTGTTATACTAATTAAGAGGAATTTTTTGCTAACCTCAGTGTATGTTATGTTGTCATGGTAATCGTATACGTAAACAAGTGACGCCATTTGAGTGTATTATTATTATTATATATGTAGACACCTAAATAATTGTAGAGGAGAGATATAAGCTCGGAAGATTTTTATGAAAGTGCATGTGTACTTGTAGTTGACACCTAAGATTGCGCCAGATGTAATGACAGATATTCATTGTGTGTGGCAAGATATTCAAGCACGTGTTTTATTGCCATGGATACATACACAAGAGTGTTCATATATTAATTATAAATATTTTATTACTTCTTCTGCCCAATTCTATATAAATGCACGCGAAAAACATAAGCAAATAAATATTAAATAAGTGAAAATTGATTAGATGCTTTAAAAATTCTTTTTTTTTTTTGCAATAATTCGAAAGTTATCGTTATGAGTTCGTTGGAATTTCACTTGAAGAAAATGTTGGGAATGTTTTGAACAAAAACTAAAAAAAATCTATCATGCATACTAGCATATTCTTAAAAAAATGTCCTAAACTGTTACCGCCAAGGTGGTAAACAAAGTAGAGCCCAACAACTTTTAACCAATTTTTTTTTATTAATTATTTTATACTTGGGCCATTGCACAAGAAATAGATTATAAGTTTTTGAAAAAAAAAACGCAAGTACATATGTATAATATAGTACAATTTTTACTAAGCTTAATTTAACTACAGCCACTTTGAACAAATAATTGCAGAACACTTATAATTATTCTTCTCCGGTATATTTTACGTTGCCCCATGCCTTTCTACCTTAATCCGCTATTTTAACTAAATTGATTCCAAATTTAGGCCATATTGCATTTAGTAGAGATGTACAAAGCCTGTGAGTAAAACAGTGCCTACATTTAGGCTTTTTTCAGCAAAGTCGCACACCTACCCCGAAAACGCGAATATATAATTTTTCAAAGATTTATAGTTTTACAAACCTTATTCTGAAGAAACTCTGCTAAAATCAGATCAACATTAAAGCCCATTAAAACATTTAAATTAAATTAAATTAAAATATTAAAATTGACTATATTTTTTTCATTTAATTTTTTTCCCTAGATATCTCAACATGTTTGCTTAAATACTTTAAATCTAAAAATTATCTGCTATCAATTATTCCGCTAAATTTGACACATATTTTCTTCAGAAATTATATATACTAAAGTAATCATGCGAAATGAGCAGAAAATGAGTCCCTGCTCAATAAAATATTAATTCTTTAACTCGTGTAAATATGTTTATACATACTCTTGAAATATACAATACAGTGTATCAATATTCGAATAAGCTCGCTACAGGCTTTAGCTATGCTAGCAGCTGTCAACAACCTTTCACAACCACATAAATATTTTATATACTGCTTATGCGCCGTAAATAATGCTTCAAAAAATATTAAAATTTTGTAGTGACGGTCCAAAAATATATGTATATTTTCTTTTGCAACAACCATTTTCATGGTGGTTGCATACATATATTTTTCAATTGATTTCAATCTGTTAAGACTTCATAAAAAATCTGTCTGCATAGCAAAACATCACAATTTTGAATGTGTGTAATTTTGCTTAGCAATGTGCGTGCATCAATATGGCCGCTTAACACCGAATAAAGACGTTTATGCTTTTCATGTTTATCAGCCCAAAAGCACGCTACAAAAAAAAAGAAATAAATTTGCTTTAATGAAATGTTTGAACAACTTTTTTTTATTTTATTTTTTTTTTGTAAATATGATGATAAAAGCGTTGATGACGACAAAGCTGACGATGACGACAGTCAAGTGTAAATTTAGGCGTGTAAAATAAGAGACGACGTAATGCAAATGTATATGTCTGCATAAGTATTTATGATAATAATTCAGACGACAATTTCACCTTCATTTTAATACATTCACTTTGTTAAGCACTTTCGTTCGTTAGCAATATGTAAACAGAGTACAATGAGTGGGTGTAAGTATATATATGTATATATATAATAATAACAATAACAAAAAGAGAGAGAAACTGGCAAAAGTAACGGTTAAGCAGGCAATAGCATAGTAAAGTGTACCAAACGACATAGTCGAATATGTGCTGCATAAATTTAGGCGCATATACAATACTAAACCATGTTCACACATGCTTTAGGAATTTATTAAAATTCAATATTTGCACGAGAAATTTGCATAGCACACATACGCTTACACGTATGTATATATTTTAAGATTTTTTGCAAATTATTTGTCGCTACGCATTTCTCGGGAAACATAATAAAATTTAATATAACATTGTATAGCATCTTTTTACTACAGTTAAGTCTTCGAGTTTGAAAAAAAACGTTAAACTTTAATGTTTTCTTATTTAAAAATACTCAAATTCAGTAATTTAATTAAATAAAACGAGCGAGCTTCATATTTAATTAAAAATATAATACATAGGTATATATAGGTATATATATAATTTCTTATAAACTGTTTTTTAACACGCTTTTATTAGTATTCGCTTGTATGTCTCTCTGTCTGTCTGTCTGTCAGTTTGTAACTCCTTTAGCTGTGACGCGATCCCAATACGAAATATTTAAAATGTGAATCGTTGCATACATCGTGGCGTTGCAATTAAAAATAAATAGAGTTAATTATAAAAATACATAAGATAAATATAGTTAAAAAAAAAACTAAAAACACACGCTTTTAAAGAATATTAAACTAAAATTTTAAAATAATTTACATACTTAAAATTCAGACAATAGCATACAAATACAATATAAAAAATACTTGTAGAGTTCAGAAAGCGCCCCACGCTTTGTGCCATAATTTTCACATATCGAGCGCCCCACGCTTTTCTCTCAATTATACAATATTTTAAGAAATCTACTACCAGGTGATATATTGCTCGATTAAATATTTCACACAAATTAAATATAAAAAATGAAATTAATTCTGTTTTGAAGATTTCAATATATTATTCACACTCAATATGCGCAATATTTCACATATTAGATACATGTATATTTACGTGGCCTACTATTAGGCGAATTCTAGCATAGACACACACCCATAAAACAAAATAAATAAATTACCAACTCTCGTCGTATCTTTGATTTTGGCACGTGCTGTTATATAAAAATGATCGATTGGCATAGCTGAAGCAAAAAAACCACTCAAGCTTCTCTTGTATTTGTTTACAAGAGTCAAATGTCAGGATTTTCTTTTTGAGATAAATAAATATACAACTGAGATTCCAGTATCCTACCGAATATGGTTTTATTTTCGGAGAAAAAGCGCAAATCAGTACAAATATTTAGAAAAGACCACAAATATGTTTACTTTTCTGCTCTTCCGCAATTTTTTCTATGAAAATAATTTACAAACTGATTTTGCTGCCTTCTGAAACACTTTGCGGCCACACTCAGCTCGCTAAATGATATTTCTCGCCAACGCATTTAATCTTATAAATTGAGATGACAGACAAATGTCTAAAGGGAAAATCTACAACTGTGCGGAGATGACATTTGTGAGGTTATGTGAGTGAGTGATTACATGTTGTAGATGATTTTGGAAAATTATGTACACAAATAATTTGTATTTGTATATGTACGTGTATGTATGTGATTAAGTGTGTATATGCGCATTAATGGCGTTGTCGTCTTTTAGGCGGCATCACATCATCACAACAGCAGCAACAACAATAACTACAACAATAATCCATTAATGTTAAAAGCTTGTTATTTCGCTAATTTTCGCTTAGTTAGATATGAGTGATGCGGTTAAGCCGCAGTTTCTGCTACGGCTTACCACACACACATATAATGCGGTGCTGAGCTCAGTGTTTGAATTTTGTAATCTGTAGTAATTTGTAAGAACACATATTTAATAAGTTGAGTTAAAAGTAAATTTCTTGTACGCCATTTCAGTCTATACTCAAAATAGCTAATGGTTTCACTCGAAATAATAAAATTATCATATCACAAATCACATGCTATTTATTCTTTCGTTTTTTTTTATTTTTTTTATATTTTTTGTTAACTCATCTTATCGTCAACTTTTTCTTTATCAGTCAACAATTTTGCTGCATTGAATAATAATAAAATCAATGTGCTGTTTTCCTCTACTTATTCAATAATATTTTTCTTTTATTTCTTTTGTTTGCCAAATTCGTAACGCTACTTCCTATATCTGCAAAACAATTTTAGCCAAGAAAAACATTGCCAATTTAGGTTTCATATTTCTACTTACCAAAGTTCATAAAAAAAGGAATTATATAAAAAGTTTTTGTCAATAAGTTACAAGTGCCTGAAAGTATGTTAATCTGCTTCGAAAACAAGAGTAAATATCGAAGTTGATGAGCATTGAATTTCTAATTTAAAAGGACAAAATAAACATTTTTTTTTCTAATTTTGTTTTATTTGGCTTTAGATGCTTTCTCGTATTTTTAGACGAATACACAAACAACACAACTTTTTTAATAAAATAAAAATCTGAAAGTTCAGAAGACTTGATTAAGCTACACAATTCGCCAAGTAGATACAACTTCTATGTGTCTGTTAAATAAAATAAAATTAATTAAGCAAATAAACTAACTTTGAAATTAAAAAAAAATTTGTTAAAATTTCAATTTAGTTTTAATTCTTTGGGATAAAAATTATCAAAAATATATCTCTTTTTGCATACTACCTTATTTTCATTTCCAACGTGACTATCTTATAAAGTGGTATTTTTAAGAAATTAAAACCTCGCAGTTCTGTTTGGCTCAAATTCCTTTCCTCCCTCTTTCTCTCTCTCTTCCTCTCCTTTTCATTATGCATAATTCTCCAAGGTAATAAAATTTATTCCTGGTGTTTATTGCACTCCAACGACGCCTGCTGTGAATTAGTAAAATGCGTAAATTCTCAAGAACAGCAAAATCAATTTAACCCCTCAACTACAGTTTCAACTGCAGCAGACACTTGCACATTGCTTATTAGTATGCATGTGTAAACACCTACACGTATGTACTCTTAAAAATTCAAAACTCTATAGAAAACGCATACAATATCTTGTGCTCTGCTATTCTTTTCTACAGCGCAGTATATACGCATACTGCACGTACACTATCATTTAGTATTTCCATTCACTAATTGCATTGAAAATTATTTTTGCAACTTTTTCTACATTTTCTCCAATGTTTATTAGTTAAAAGTCTGCAGACAGCAAACGCTTATCAGCTCGAATGCACAACGGTCTCTTTTATGTGCAATATTTCGTGAGAGCAATACAGATAAATTCAAAGGAAAACTAACTAAAATTTGAAAATATGCAAAACAAAAACAGCAACAATTTGAAAGAAAAATAGAAAAAAAATAAAAAAAAAACTTTGGTAACATCTTAATTTGTTTTATCTCACAGCAGATGCCGTTTACTAGTGGGAGCTTAACTATACATACAAATGAGAGAGTCAAAATAGAATTCAAATTCAAACTTTACTATTATACATTTTCATTTTCTTTTTTCTTTTTTTTTTTGCTTTTATGTTGAGCTAACAAATTAAAAATAAGAAAAATAATTAAAGTAAGGCTCCGAAAAAAGATTAAACAAACCATCTTTTTTGTTAAATCTATTTTGAAATCCATTTATTAATAGTAAAATATTTCACAAATAGAGTTTCTTTTTAATTTTTTTTCAAGCAAACAATATTTCAAAATACCATAATACATTTTAATATCGTTTCTATTAAAAATCCTTTTTAAATGAATTTATGCTCCAAAAAAATAAAATTTCTTGTGTCAAAAATTTACTATGTCTAATTGAGATGAATTTTGGAAATTTCGGCAAATTTGCAGACAAATCTCATCATTAACAATACACCCAAATCGTGAAAATTTTGAACAAAAAAAAGAGTCTTTAGGCTCGCTGACAGCCTGTTCGTAGACGCGTGCAGCATTCATGTGTGCATTAGAGGCGCCAAAGTGAAAACATTTCAAAGCTGACAAATGTGTTCGAATTACTTTTTCAAAACCGCAATGCAACGTTAAACAACAGCAAAAAAAGAAAAGTAAAAGCATTTTCCACTTTTACATACAGTTATGTGTAATAACTCATTTACACCCACATACATCCATATAAATATGTAGGTATTCATGTAGCAGCAAATGTTGTTTTAAATCTACAATTGAAGGCCATCAACATACATATAACGAGTCTCCCTCACTTGCTCTCTCCTCCACACCCGAGTGACTTTTGACCTAAACCCCTGTTAGCTGGTGTACACGCATAAAAGTCTGCTGAAAATATATTGCCCTCGTTTGCCACTGGCGTCTGGCTATGATATTTAAAGCAATAAAAATGCAAAATAGAATTTTAAATAATACATATAAAGAAAGTTTTGCACGCTCACACACACACACACTCACACTCGCTCACACAGAAACTATGCAGAAATTTATCTTCAGGTTTTAGCCTGCGGCTCCACAGCGTGTTTAGTTCGCAGCTGTTTGAGTTGAGTTGTTTAGTAAAGAATGCCAACAGCTGCCAGTGAATGCATAAAAAGTCCTCGTGTATGTATTAGTAATGGTTGTGGCATTTATTTTTGCATAGCTGTCAGGCATTAGAGAGGCACATAAAAAAATGTCGCGAGGGGTAAAATTATAAAAATGAAAAATTAATAAAAAATAAAAATAATAATAAAAATAAATAAAAAAAATATATATTGAACTTTATTAAACTTTTTTTACAGTTTTATGCCATACTAATGTGTATCTTTTACTTTTTTTTTAAATTTTAATTGAAATTTGTAAGTTTAATTTGATTGCCCTGCCCAGTTATTTAAAAAAAATATATTTAAAAATTAATAAAGGAATTTTTTTAGCTCATCTATAAATGCAATGAAAAGAACTAAATAAAAAATATAAATATTTAATAATAATAATGAGTGCTACAACACATGGGAAGTTTAGGCCATTACTCATACGCACTGTCGTACATACCATAAGTAGGAAATTTGACTTGCACGAGCGGCACGTGCGACACGCTTTCAATTTGTATGTTTGTATTAAAAAATTTGTATATTTGTATGTATGTATGGATTAGAAATTCTTTTAGTTTATTTGAAGTAATGAATTTTTATAGAAGAATTTTACTCGCTCCTCTTCAACAAGCATTCCTGTATTCAGTTGAAGTGAAAAATTTTACAATTAAAGAAAATAGAATTAATAATATATATTCAGAATTTTACATATTCAACAATTTACAGCTTTCCGAATATGACAGAATTTTCATTAAAAATAAGTTTTCATAATCAATTTCGATTCAACTTTACTAGTAATAAGTAATCCATTATT
>JAWMAG010000010.1:3297500-3317500 GCA_037013455.1 Ceratitis rosa
TTGCCACCTTTCATCGCAAACAAAGACCGTTCCCTCCGCGCATTTGAAATAAAAATTACTTTCGCTTTTTCACAAATTCAGCTGCCAAGCGACAGCAGACGGTGTGGTAGTGAAATGTAAAAAATGCCAAAATGCCAAAATGTAGCCAAATGGCACACGAAAGGGCACAGCTGTATTTATGTATATTTGAATTGCAAATTTCTATTGCCCACCTGACTTGATTGAAATTGCGGCTTGTGGTTGCCTACCAGCACACGAAGGGAACATAAGAGGTGAATAAATTAAGGAATATTCAAAGGGAATTTGTTTTTGTGCCACAAAGCAATGGCATGATATTCACTCCGCTCAGTTGTTTTTGTTGTTATATGGTATTTTTTTTTAATATTAGTTCACGTTATACAAAGCGAAAAAGTAGTATATTTCATACACGCGTGGCATAGTGCTTGGTGTGTTATTTTTAGTCCTTATAAGGACACACACACAAACAGACATTTCAGCTAAGCTAATTTGCAACAACAATCTCATTTGTGTCAACCATTTATTTATATGCGCGTTCATTGTGTTTTGTTAAATGCTATTATATGTATGTAGACATGCATAATTGTGTGTCTTTATTAATATTTATATTTATATATATATACATATATATCAAACGACCCACTCATTTGCCGCCCAACACTACCTAAGCGCCTTTTGATCCTATAAATAATAAATATACACAGCAATTATCCTTATTAGACATTTATATTAGGTTTATCTATTGTGCACATGTTTCTACGTATGTAGGCAGTTAGATCTGCTTATAATACATACATACATACTCATACATATTTACGTATTTTCATGTGTGTGCGTGAATTTGTTATTTTTTCGCAATTTCTCGTGTTAACAACAAAATTCTATTCCTCCGTACTGTAGGCGTTTGTCCCGACAAGAACTGCTTGCCGACTCCCGGCAAATAAATACCACAAGACAAGGCTTTTTGGCACGTGATAGGCGTCTTGATGCGTTATTTTGCCTATGCTCGTGTTGGCTTTTATTATTAAATAGCTTTCGTTGATTTTTTCATTTCTTCTGTCTTCAACGTCCAATGTTCGCATTGGGTACGACATTTATGGAAATACTTTGGTTCCTTGGAAGGCTAAAAATGTTTATTAAATATTTTTGTGGTATTTTCCAAATTTTTCGCTTTTATTTTTGTTGTCGTACTTGGTATTTAATATCGACAAAGTGTATCACTGGTTCTAAATATATAAATATATTCACTATTATTATTGTTATTATTATTTTCATAAGCAATCAATTTCGCTGTTGTTCTGTTATGTTTTTGTTAATCATACGCCCTGACGGTCTATTACTGATTGTTATTACCTTAATTGGTTGTTACTGGCTTGCAACATGCATAGAATATTAGTCTATTGTACTTAGGTATATTATAGAAAGTTTATTTATATATATATATTTCTTTAAATTTTTTTTTTTTTTTTCTAAGCCAAAAATCAGTTGGCCGACCAGATACTCAGTAAAAGAAAAAATAATCAATTCCAAGCAAGCAAAAAAAATTTTTAAAAATATGCTGCTTGATATTCTTTATGGTTTTCCATTTTCTTTCATAAATTAAGAAAAATCTTTTTTAATTGCTATACATTTTTTTATTTATTATTATTATTATTATTATTATTATTATTATTATTTTTATTATTATTATTATTATTATTATTATTATTATTATTATTATTATTATTATTATTATTATTAATATTATTATTATTGTTATTATTATTATTATTATTATTATTATTAATATTATTATTATTATTATTGTTTTTTTTAATGTTTTTTTTTTATTATCCTCCAAGAACTTTACATTTAAGTAAGACAAAGTATGACAGCAATGTGAAAGAAGTCATAGAAAGCGCTAGCAATTCACTTGTGTATATTGATCAACAGATTCCAGGTGTAACACCTCTGGACTTGGCTAGGATTGGATAGGCTTAACCGGTTGCCACTATAGGAAGTCTCATATAGACGATTCTTCGTCCATAGTATGCCACCACATGTGCCCAATATTAAGTACTGCTGAAATTCCTGTGTCTCTCATCTCAAGAACATCGTTAAAGAGTGAAGATCCTGCAATTTATAGACACCAAGTGCGGTCATCCACTTTCTGCAGAATGCTGTGCACCCAAAGTTTACGTACTGTACTATATCTACCTTTCCTTCTGGGCTTGGTTAGTATTAATTAGATAAATTGGTTTTTAGTTTTTTGATAATTTCCACAACTTTGGATGTTGGTCTGCCCAAATTTCGAATCCACGACCCCCTGCGCCACTTAGCTACTGCGTTTGGTGAAACCAATAGTTTCAAAACGGAACAAATATGCACTTAAATATGCCTGGTGAAAGTCGCCCCTAAAAAAACACACTACAGATGGGGCTGAAGTCATATTTGCAGCTCCGAGGCAACCACTTGGCATCAATTTTCAATCAGAACAATTTCTTGCAATCGCTACCATTTGGGAAGAAAATTTTAGATTTTTTCCAATTTTTCTTCAAGCGTAAGCTGCAAGCCTAAGTTCGAATATACCGTATTTTAAAAATCAAACGGTAGATGGCTCACCCTATGTTTGTGAATAGAGAGAAAAAGCCGCCAGGTGGCCCTAACATTGACTTGGCTGAAGCGTTTAAATAGATATTCAGAATAAATTGTGGTAATTCGAAGAGAAATATTTTTTCAAAAACCCCTAGACATCGCTGTAAGCACCCACTTGTTCCTATTTATTCTACCGGTCTACACGATTTTTTGATCTGAGTATTACGTATTACGTATTAAGTTTCTTCTACAGTAAAAATAAGGAAAAATATTTTTTTATTAAAGTTTGCTTTTGTACTTCTTCTCATGAGGGCAGCAAGAGTCCGATGTATCGGCCTTGGGCAGAAAAGGAGTTAAAATATACTCGTACGTATCGACGTAAATCATACAAAAGCAAACTTTATGATATGAAAATAAAAATTTCTATGTTTTTCAATGCTTAAAATTAAAATTTATGCATTAGTAAAGATACCCAAAAAAAAACATTATTTTCATTATATTACATTCTTCCTGTTAGTACTCAGCAAGTTTTCTGCAAAACCATTTCAGTTCATTATTTAGCTATATGTCACATCAAGGTTTTTTTCTGAAGATGGAAAGCATCGTGAAAAACACCTTAACCCCATCAGTGTGAAAATTTAACTCTCTGAAACCACCGCACCCCTTCGGCTCTACCATATTGGCTAAATGATCTGAATCGAAATCGTTTGTTGTATTTTTCTTTTCAAATTTTTTCATGTTTCAAATTCCCTGTGACTAGATAGGCCGTACATACATAAGTTATTTTATAAACAGAAGCGTCCGGCTTTGGTCCGATGCTTTCGAGCTTGGACTTACTTCTAAGTACAGAACTAGACTCACTCTCTCTAGCACGGTTCCTTCATGCGCTGTGATGTCTAGATTGAAGGGCCTTAAGAATGATTTATTTAGGTCAATGATCTTTCATAGCTATTTCTGGTCGGGCTTTGATAAAATAATGCTCACAGTAACTCTCATTTGGATTTCCTCCAGCATTTCCCTTGTCTTATAGTCTGCTAATTTGAGTATCTTTGCTTCAAGCCAACCTCTTGATGATTAAGGCTGATAACTCAGCTTACTCGTCTGGCGATTTTATATGATTTCTGTTTATATATACATGCATATGTAGTTAGTGGCAAGGAAAAGTCTTATCATTCACTTATGTTAGCGCGACCTTTGACAAAAGTTTTAGATGAAAGGACTCCCTCCAAAGTAAATTAAAAGAAAAGTTTCTTAGAAAACTCACGTTAAAAAGGCTTAAATATTTTTTCTCTCAAATTTGTACCTTTTTCCATTAAATTTTTTATGCGAAAAAAATATAAAAATAACAAAAGAATGTCAGTACCGCAAATGATAACCAGCGGCACGCACACATACACACACCCAAAAACCAAGAAGTATTTATATTTTTGCGTTTACAATGAAATTGGAGGAGTGAAAAATAGAAAAAGCGGAAAATAAATAAACACATTGCGCTATGCCTGCGAGCTAAAATAATAAGGCAGCCTTAGGCACAGGATAAAAGAGACAAAGGACAAAGAGACAGAGAGGCAGGCAGTAAAAGAAAAACAATGTCAAACAGTGGGCTACCATATCTATGTGACTGTTTGTGTGTTTGTGTGTGTGTGTGTAAATGTAGTAGTGAATATGTGCAATAGTGTGTAACTGCATGGCGGCAAAGTGGGAGACGATAATTACACTCGAGGCGCAGGCAAATGTTGCCGTTGCTTCAATTACAGGCGCAAATAGAATGAATAAATACGAATGTGGGTATGTTTGTGCATTTAAATATAAATGCATGAATAAATGTAGCTGTAGGGGCAAACATTGAGCATTCCGATGACAACATGGCCACTAACTGTACTTACACATGCATGCATTTTGTACAGCCAACGAGTGAAATATACAACTCTTATACCATATATGTGTGTATGTATGTTATTTAGCCTTCAGGCGGCTTGCTGTTTGGTAGTAAATATGCATGTATGTATTTATGTATGTACCATATATGCCCTCGGACGTGTGTCAATTTGTCATTTATGTAGCTGCAGTTGTTGTTTTTGTTGCACTTGCTTTTTATACTGAAACAAAAAAACATACACAGACAGTTGGCAGTCAACAATCGCTGCGCGCCAGTTTACCGTCATTGTGTCGCCAGCGCAACACACATACATACACACAAGTAAAAACACACAATTGTGCCGCAGGGACACCGATGTAAATGAAACTACCGCAACGCAGCCAAATAAAGAGTTATGTGTATGTGTGTGTGTGTATGAGTACGATTGTGTGTGAGTGTGTAGGGCACACATTGCATATCAGCATATCACTCTTTCCAATTGGAATATGACTTTTACTTATTTGTATGTCCTTTCAGTATTATTTTCCCGTGCATATGCCCTGTGGGCCATTTTCGCTAACTGTCAGTGGATAATCAGATCAGAATCAGCGGAGCAAAAATGTGGTTGACAAAACAATGAACTCTCGTTGTTTGAGTTTTGCATGGTTGGAGAAAAATGAGGAAAACTTATGACGACGAAATTAGCAATTTCTCCGTGAGGTGGGAGATGAGAGAGTTGGCATGAATGAAGAATTTGAAATACATACATATGTATGAGGTAACTGATAGGAGGAAGTAGTTAACTCAGTTAGCCCTTGATATTCGGAGAAACTAAAACAAACAAGGGAAATGCATATAAAGCTGAAAGCACTACTGAATAGGGCTGCCACTAATTTTAAACATTGTGATAAAATAAGAAAATGTTCGCAATGTGGAAATCACAATAGATTTAAAGGCTGCTGGCTGGTTGGTTGAAGTGGTAGCCGGGCTTAAATTCACTTAGGCCACCAAAATGGATCCGTTGTGATACCCCAACCCTCTATATATAGAGAAATGGCCTTATACGTATGTTATTGGCGCACCCATACCAGGTTCATAGAGACCTCCTTAGCCAACATGTTAAGAGATCTGCGGAAATTCTCTACGTATATCGATTTTACTGTCACAGAGTCTAGAGCTTTTTATGCCGCCTGGCTATCCAAAAAGATATGAATACGATTTTCTGAGAGCACCATTGAGATGAGGCAATTAAAATAATTTCGTAAGAGCTGTCAACATTTTACTTTACTAATAATATTAGGTTAAAATTTCGTTCGGTTTTTATCTAAGAAATGGCGTTATTGTCCATAGTTCTAGTGTTACGTGTCGCATCGATGAAAAGTGGATCACTTACGACAACGTCAAGCGAAATCGGTTGTGGTCGAAACGCGGTGAGCCGACGGAAACGGTGGCCAAGCAAGGATTGACGGCCAGGAAGGTTTTGCTGTGTGTTTGGTGGGATTGGCAAGGAATCATCTACTACGAGCTGCTCCCCTACAGCCAAACGCTCAATTCGGCCCTCTATTGCCAATAACTGGACCGCTTGAAGGCAGCACTCATCCAGAAGAGGCCATCTTTGATCAACAGAGGCCGATTTGTATTCCATCAGGACAACACCAGGCCACACACGTCTTTGGTGACGCGCCAGAAGCTCCAGGAGCTCGGATGGGAGGTTCTAATGCACTCACCTTATAGTCCGGACCTGGCACCAAGTGATTACCATATTTTCCTGTCCAAGGCGAACGCGCTTAATGGTGAGAAGTTGGCCTCAAGAGAGGCCTCTGAAAATTGGCTCTTAGGGTTTTTTACCAATAGGGACGCAGCCTTCTACGAGAGGGGTATAATGAAGTTGGCAACAAGTTTACGAACAAAACGGCGCATATTTCACTTAAATCGGACAAATGTACACAAAGTTATCATATTTTGAAAAATCAATAAAAAACCGAACGAACTTTCGAAATTACTTTCTTCATAATTTCATACTTTTCTAATAAAAGTATAAAAAAGTCACACTGAAGGTCTGTAAATTAATAGAGAAAAATCTTTGTAAATTAAATCGAAACTAATTAAGTATAAAATGTTATATTGGAAAAAGCAATTGCCATTTAATAAGAAATTTTCAAAAAGTATATATTCATGTAGAATTAATTGATCACCCTAATGTTAATTTAAATATTAATATTTAATATATAAATGGCGCTTTGTGAGCGCTGAAGCGATTTTCGCCGTGTTCTTCTTCTTTCAATTTGTGGAAGCTTTTGTGGGGAGCTTTCATTTTCATGTCAGAAATACACACGGAGTGTTTCACATTCCCTGCCAATGGGCGGCCACAATAAGAAAAAATAATAATTTCGGCTGCTGTTCGGAGTAGAACGCGAACCTTGGCCTTCCAAATGGCAGTACGCACTGCTTACTAAAAGGTTATTGCAGTCGCCTGTTAATTTAAATACATTTCCGAAAGTTCAAATCACTTCTACCCGCATTGATGCTTCAAAGAAAATTAAGAAATTATAATTTTTAGTGATTTTTGTTTTTTTTTTAATTTTCATGTCTTTCGTTGATTTCAAGTGAGTTTCTCTGCTAATTTTCCATACGCCCTCAATTTCCACTTGGGAATGTAAAATGTTATACTTCCGGCTTTCAAATATTGTAAACGAAGAATTGGTGTCCGCTTCCACAACAACTGCAGGTATATGCATACAAGCAAACATACATACATGCATACATACATATAGAGCAAGTAAACATTGCGACCAAAAATAAATTGAAAAAGAAAACTATATAAAGGACAGCACAACAGAAGTGTCCTTGTCAATTAAGAAATTAAATACACATAGATTTGTATGTATGAGTGTGTATGTGTGTGTGTATAAAGTGTGCCAGTGGAAGTGGTAAGAGACAAGAAACGTGTTAATAAAGACGTAATAGCTACTTCCGTAATAGCTACTGACTGAGCGGGTGTTTGTTGTTAGAGGTCATGTCTTCGCTTTATTTAAGTGACTTAAATGGATGTCAATAAAACGTCAGCCAATCAATAGAGGACAATAGAGTTACAAAATTTAAGTTGATGGTATTTATAAGAGAAATGTTGCAGAACGGTTAAATTCAAAGGGATTAAAGTTGAATCAAGAGCAATGATAGGAGACCAGGTGTTAAGCGGCTATTTGATGAAAGAAAACAAAAACAGGGGAAAAGAAGATCTACTGAACTCTTTGAATGAGTTTAAGTATGAAATTTTCCTTGAAAATCTCTCATAAAGTGATGTCTGAGGCTTATCAATTCTACTTTTTGGGACACTCTTTTAACTTTTTAGTATTAATTTTTATTAATATATGTAAGCATATACCACAAGAGTACTTGTTCACATTTCTAAAAGTACAGAAAATTTAATTTGAGTTCAAAACTATTTTTTTTGCCACAACAACAACTAAAAACATACTTAAAAAGTGAGGAAAGAAATATAAAATATTCACAGCTTTTCTCAAGCCCAAGAGCCAGTTGAAAGAACTAAAATGACACAAACTTACCTGCACCACTTAACGGTGAATGTAAGCAATTTATACAAATGCTGATGGGCAAAAGTTTTCACATAAATGATATGTGAGCGGGCGCAAAGTCAAATATCGGCAATCAGTTGAAAAGTTCAGCATGAAAATAATAAAATAAATTTGCATTGCAGGAAAAGAGCGATAGTTTTCGTCATGAAAAAGTTTTTAGCATAAATTCTTATTGTTTTTTTTTTAATATTATATTTTACCCACTTTGTGCCCGACTCCATGCAAACAAAGTAGAATTTATCGTTTTGTTGTTTTGTAAGCGTTTTTTAAGCTGTAACTTTGTATGCTGCTCGCATGCAGGCATTAAAAACGTCAAAGGTTCTTGAACTCAAAAGCAAAGAAGTAAAATCTTTCCTTTCTTTTTCCTTTTTTTGTTGTCTTATTAAATATTCAATAGAGAATTAAGAAATCTGATACTGCTTGCAACACATGTTGGCGTTAAGCAAAAAATGTTTGTATGTATTTTATTCTGAATTATGTTGACGCTTTGAACTCGCTTCTTGAACTCTAGCTGCAACAGCAACGCATTCACTTCACTATCTTTACGGTTTTTCCTCCAAAGCAACAGGCAGGTCAAAAGTCAACAGCTTAGATGTAGATGTTATGTAGATAACGGTACTCATGTAATACACATACATAGGTATATATTATATGAACTCCGCTGTGACCTTTTCTTTGTTCCTGAGTTCAATGGCGACTTTTACTTTTGATCTTCTTTATATGACTCCCACACAAGGACAATAACTCCGAAGGATAATGTTTTGATGTTTTTTGTGAAGCATATAAACTTTTAGTGCTGGCGTTGCATAAATTTTATTTCGGAACGAAATTGTTTGTGCTTCAGTAAATTCATTGTTTGTCGGTTGTTAATTACACTGCTTTGGATTAATATTCATATAAGCAGAAAGAGGCATAAATATAAGTATGTGTGTAAAAACATATGAGTATATTAACGATATGGAAGGAAGTAGTAATTACAAGAAGTGTCCCATAGGAAACGAATGTCAAGCCATCCGTGTGTATTTCTAACGAGTAAAAGCTTGTCGTAAAATCAGGCGTTCGGTGATGGTTTGGTGTAAACTGTATGTCCTTCTCTTGGTGGGAAATACATCAAGATTGGAAAAGAGCGAGTATCGCCACAACGGTTATAAAGCGCCTATCATTATTATTAATATACAACAACTGCTACAACAACAACAACAACACTAATACACAACCATATGGAAAAGAGTATTTAGCTTAAAGAGATGTCCCACTGAAAACGAGACGGCTGATGAATTGCTTTTTTTTGGCGCCTAGCTGCCGGTCGCGAAATTTAAAATTGCTCAAAAAATTTGTCAAAGTTGATTATTTCTTTTTCATGGAATACTCCTTATACAACAGATTGTTTCGTAGGAAAATAATAATATTAAAAAAAAAATTATTCAATAAATATTCATGTTTTTGATGACCATAAACAAAAGAGATAAAAACCATTATTGGCGGTTTATGATTGCATAACAAATAAAAAAAGAATTACATAAAGCTGAAAATGCTTTTAAAAAAATTTTGTTTTAGGAAAACTCTATTTATATTTCACATATCCTGCCCATAAAAAAAAATTAATTCGTAGCAACTTTCTGCACAAACAACGAAATATTTGTATTCAGTAAAATTTAGACAAACAACAACAAGCTAGAAAAGTTATATTATATTATGCCCGCTAGGCCTTTGAATGAAAATTGATTATATATGTAGGTGTAATACATAATTTAGGCATTCCTATTTAGCAAAAAATAAGCATAAATAATTAAATCAAATTAACTTTTTCCCATTATTAGGCTTACATACATACGTGCAATTAAAACGCAATCAAATTCAAAATTGTCATTTAATATACTCAATTTACCAATTCATTTTCATTAACTGACAAACGAAAGGGACAGTGCAAAAAAAAAAACATGTACATATATGCTGCATTAAAATATTAATTATTTAGACAAATTAACAAATTTAAATTTTAAAAACTCAATTAATTAAATTAATTGTATGTAAAAGTCTGGAAAAAGTAATTTTAGTTTATTGACATTTTTTTTTTGGTTGAGCGGAATCTGATAATGTTATTACGTATGTCATTTATTTTATTAAAATCAAAAAAATAGAACACTAAACAAATTTTTGTTTGTAATAGCATAAGTATATATTTCATCAAATATATATTATTTTCTAAGCGGCCAGTGAGGCTCCTGGTACATTTTCGCATGTAGGAAGCATCTAGAAGGTCGCCTCCTATCCTTAGTATAACTTTAACGAGACGCACCATTTTCCTTGGTGTCTTCTGTCCATCTCCTTAATAACTTACTTAAATTCATCATCTTGCTCTGAATCCTAAATTTTAACACAAAAAACGAGATTGGAATGATGAAAATGTGTTTCTAACTAATTTTTTAAATTTTTTTGGCACTCTTTTTCTCTGAGCTTTGCCTGTGCCATGATACGAAATATGCTCAAAGTGACTTCGAAGAATTGTATGAAGAAAAGCCGATATTTCATGCAGAACGATTTTAGGCCTCCTCGGATGCCAACACCCTTTCGTCCATTAATTTGTACGGTCTTGTACAGCTCACAAAGTAAACAAAGTTCCTTAAGAAAAAAAAAGATAAAAACTTTTTATTTAGCGCACAACCGATTGCAAGCTCTGTAGGTGTCCGATTGTGAAACAGAAGTGACTTGTGGCTCTTTTCATAATGTTTAATCATGAATTCTCAAATTACCTATAGTTGTTTTAGTATTGATCCAATTAACCAACTCGTTATCTGAAGCAAAGTGGGAAGTGAATTGCTTATCACGGTATCTACTGTCCCGCTTGAGAATCACATTACAAATCTCGCTACAGTCAAATATATTTTTGTTTTTATTTTTGTGCAAAAATTCAACATATTTAAATGGACTAGTATATAACTAGTTAAAGATGAAGCAATTTCAGAAATTTAATAGCTCAAAAGGTATTGCCCTGTTGAAAATATCAGTTTCTAACATGAGTAAATGATGGAAGGTGAACTGGTTAGTGTACAAATGTGAGCTAGTTGCATACTAGTAACAATTGCTATATAAGAACAATAAATAATTAAAAAAAACGAAAATATTTATTAAATTACAAACCTTAGAAATGAAGAATTAAGAGCTTTTTAGCCACTTCACTCCTAAAGACTTTTGCTTAATATTTTTCGAAACTATTTAACTTATAATAAGTGGAATTAGTTAAATCAAAAATCAAAAATCAAAAATTTATCCTATACTTTTTATCAATTAGACTCACTTATGTCATAACATATTTAGCCAAGTAATTGCATACACACACACACGTAAAAATATTAAAATAACTACCACACTCACTAAACTCTGACACTCAGCTGAAGTTTTTAAGCTTACAACGCTTTCAAAATAGCTAAGCGTATGCTTGGTGAATAAAATTAAAACACATATTTACAACAAGACCTTACATACTGCATACATAGTTAAGTGTCTGTGTTAGTTATTCGTTCAGCTTTTAAGCAAAACTTTCACTCATAAGCTTGGCAGATTCTGAATTAAGAGATTTTTAATTAATTTTTAATGATAATAATTTAAGTAGCCAAATGTGATTATGTGTGTATGTATGTATGAAAGCAGGAGTAGAAAAAGTTTTAAAGTAGGGTAAAAAATGGTTTCAGTACAATTACGGACGCTAGGGTAGGGATGCGGTGTGAAATTTGTTAGTTTTGGCACAGAAGGTTAATGGCGATGAGGATGTGGTTTAAATGATGGTAAATGTGCGCTGAGTGCTTGTGGAAGGAAGCGCAGCTTTGGAAAAATATTTATATGAGTCATTTGTATGCTTCCTACTGAGCATATGGTTCAAGCACAACTATACTAAGCGCTAATAGTTAAACAACATTTTACATTATTTTCTACAAATTCAGCTTTTAAGCTACTTTTATTATTAAAAAGTTTAAGACTCTTTTGTGCAACTTTTAGAATTTATTTTAATGCTTCTTCTTTCTTTGTACCATTTCGTGATTTACTGCACTTTGGAATTTTTGTTACAATTATGACTTTACACACGCCAGGTTGCATGCAGCCTGCCACCTTTTGCGTGTGCATTGCCAGCTCAATCATTATGCTGCATGTTTGTCACGCCTACCAAACCAAGTGCAACATGCAACGAACTCAAAACTGCCATTCAACAGCAGCTGGCACAGACGCACAGGGTCATTTGTTTTAATGCCGTTTTGGTGCAGTGTTGCAAATTACAAAAGTAATTGTTTTTGTCAAACAAAAAACAAAAAAATCCAAAACAAATGAAAAACAAAACGTTTTTAATGGGCTGAGTAATTATGCACAATTTGTAGAAAACGAGCGTGTGCAACATTTGGTAGACTGCACAAAAAACTTGGCCAAGCATTATTAGTAGAAGAAAAATAAATGTTTTGGTGCAGAACATCCAGTAAAGTAAAAGAAAAATAAAAAATATGTTGTATATAATTTCATAAAAATAATTTAATTTTTTTTGCTATAAATTTCTATTCTCTCTTTCGTGTATACATAATTATAAATAAAAATTTAAAAAATTTTAAAATTCATAAATTCGCAATACTGCGCCTAAAACTAGACCTTTTTCATTAGAAGGCATCCCTGCCAAACTATGTGATACTCGCCTGTCGCCCGAGAAATGAACTCCTCCTTTGTTGAGTTGGAATGATCATAAAATCGAAAACCTTATTAAAAAAATAAGAAATGAAAATGATGCAGAATTCGCCTTATATAAGCTCAGAAGTAGTACCGAATCACCTTTCTATTTACCATCTCCGATATTCATTCAATGTGCCAATTGAAATAGATAGCTGCCACAAATAACAAGCACAACAACAATATAAAGCCTTCTTATGAACACCTGTGTGATGTCCACAAATTATGTTACTATTTTATTATTATTATTATTGTTATTATTATTATTATTAATTTTGCAAAGGATTACCTCTTGTGTTGTTTGTTTTGCTACTCTGTCAACATGCTTTCTGTAGATATCACACACACATATTTACGAGTGCATAACAATATTTGTGCACTTACAAAGCATGTTAGCGTAAATAAATAAATGCTCTTACACGCTGTACAGAGCGCATGAATACACAATGGAATGAAGTAAAGCTTGTAAGCGTGTCAACAACTCAATATATTCACGCTCAAATACGTGTACATACAAACACAGATACTTACGCAAGTGCAAAAAGCGATCATAATTTATATAAAATTTTTATAAATTCATAATAATGCAAAAACAGTGCAGATATGTATGCAAAAAACAGCACAGCACCCACACATCCATTTATATCTACTTCTGCAACATGCCAACAACAATGCGCTTTTAATACATATTTATGCTGTATTGCAGTTGTGGCAAATAACGGACAGTTAAAATACTGTATTATATGAAAAAAAAAAATGAGAAATTGAAAACAGCGAGTAAAAATTGTGTTTTATATTTGAAATAAAATAAATGGAAAATTACTGAGTTGTTAAATATTTTAAGTGCATGTCTCAGTTGATATGGATATTAATACCATTTTATATGATGGATGGAATAAATCACGATAAAATGCAGCTGTTGTAAGGCTTAAAAGGAAAACTACTTGATGTATAAATAAAATAAAATAAAATAAAATAAAATAAGATAAAAAAAAATAAAATAAAATAAAATAAAATAAAATAAGATAAAATAAAATAAAAGTAAAAAATATAAAATAAAATAAAATAAAATAAAATAAAATAAAATAAAATAAAATAAAATAAAATAAAATAAAATAAAATAAAATAAAATAAAATAAAATAAAATAAAATAAAATAAAATGAAATGAAATGAAATGAAATAAAATAAAATAAAATAAAATAAAATAAAGTAAAATAAAATAAAATAAAATAAAATAAAATAAAATAAAATAAAATAAAATAAAATAAAATAAAATAAAATAAAATAAAATAAAATAAAGTAAAATAAAATAAAATAAAATAAAATAAAATAAAATAAAATAAAATAAAATAAAATAAAATAAAATAAAATAAAATAAAATAAAATAAAATAAAATAAAATAAAATAAAATAAAATAAAATAAAATAAAATAAAATAAAATAAAATAAAATAAAATAAAATAAAATAAAATAAAATAAAATAAAATAAAATAAAATAAAATAAAATAAAATAAAATAAAATAAAATAAAATAAAATAAAATAAAATAAAATAAAATAAAATAAAATAAAATAAAATAAAATAAAATAAAATAAAATAAAATAAAATAAAATGAAATAAAATAAAATAAAATAAAATAAAATAAAATGAAATAAAATAAAATAAAATAAAATAAAATAAAATAAAATGAAATGAAATGAAATGAAATAAAATAAAATAAAGTAAAATAAAATAAAATTAAATAAAATAAAATAAAATAAAATAAAATAAAATAAAATAAAATAAAATAAAACAAAATAAATAAATAAAATAAAATAATATAAAAAATAAAATAAAATAATATTAAATAAAACTAAATTAAATTAGATAAAGGAAATAAAATAAGATGAAATAAAATAAATTAAATCTTCGTGAATGTAACCTAAAATAATTCAGCTTTCATTAAATTCTATAACTGACGATATAATTCAGGTAGTATTTCATGGCCTTACAACGGTGTTAGTGTTATCTTCATAAATGCCTACTTTCCGAAACTAACATATTCTCATAAAAATCTAACCGTATTTAAGCAAGTTTAACATAAACTTTAGTGAAAGTTGCCAACGATTTCCGGTCATAACAATGTGGCATAAGCAAGAAGATGCATCATATGTGTAACTTCTGCAAGCAGAAATGTGAAAACGACCGTAAAATAGAGATATGCCCCTTGTACTGTCAGCTTCAAACGCGGGAAATGCTCCAGCAGACAACGGCCACACGGCTTACATTTTGACAGCCAGACTGCTTTTGAAGCTTCCTGGTGAAATAGTCTGGTTTTACTGCACATTTGTTTTTACCACTTTTTGGGCACTTACTCTTTTGGCAGACATAAACAAACATACAAACAGCTCGTGTTATCGCTACCTCGTTTGTAGCTGTCATTTCGAGTTTGGGGGTATCTCATTCACTCGCTCACTTAATTTTAAAGCGTTACTGCTGCTATATACATATAGGTATATACGTGTATATATATAGATGTGAGCAGATGACTGTATTAAAGGACGAGTGCATTTTCACATTTCACTTTTGCCACGCATAATTGTCGGAAGCTACAAAATTTTACGGTTATACACACGCATACATATAAATCGATGTATAAATTGGTATGTTTGTTTTCTCTCGTTTATAAAAGTCTTTTTTACCAGAGCTGACAGCCAATTTCTGCGCAAAAATTGTTCTCCTCCTCTTGGCATTTGTTCGTTTTTTATGTGTATGCGTGTTGGTGTGTGTGTTTGTGCGTTCGGCATGTAAATGCGGCAACTACATGTCATTTCTGCTGCTGCTGTAATAACCATTTACAAATTGTCGCTGCCTCTTTGTTTTTCGAATAAAATCGTTTGCTTTTCACTTTGTCATAAAATGGCTATTTTCCCCAGTTTTCTTTGTTTTTGTTTTTTGGTTCTTACATATTTACTGGTGCTAATTTGCAGACGTAGAAAAGGCTCGGTGCTTTTAAAATATCGCCGATTTTCAGTGAATAAAATAGAGCAGTCTCACTTGCAACAATGGTCACAGGGATAAAGCAACTCAGGAAAATTTCTGATTAGTAAGCTTTTACTTTTTTACTTGAGACTCTCAAGCACGTAGAAGACCCTCGAAACGCCAATACAGATTTTTAAAGTCGTTGCTTTATTAGAAACCTCCTATGTCGATACTGGATAGTTTTTTCTGCTTAAGTTTTTTATAATATTTGTTCAGAACAGGCATTTAGTCTTACTACTTCGAAATTTTAAAAAGAAAATTAATTAATAATTAATTTTACCTACATGCCCTTGCAAGGCTTGACTTCAGATCCTCATCTGCTTTTTTGTCGACGCCCATAAAAATTGTTGTGTTATACTCGAAGTAATCTCCATTCAATCATTTAAAAATACTATCACTCCATAATTCAAGCTTCAACTACTCACTCATCGTCATCAATACAACTCATACAACTCTTGTGTATGTATGTGTAAGAACCAAAACAGCTGGCAATGTGGCAATAAAACGACAATATCTGCATTGCGGTTGTTAAATTCAGACATTTCTGAGATTATTTCACAGCCACATTCGTGTTTAATTGTCAAAACTTTTATAATCTTGTTGTGGTGGTTTTGCGTCATATGCCATACCATATTTGATTGTAAGCTACAGAGTGACAATAACAACAACGCATTGGTTGGGCCACCCATACGCAAGCACCCACCCAAGCAAAGTGCTGCACACAATTATGGGTGTTCATGCTTATGACGGTATTTATAGCACTTGATTTATATGAGTATACATTTGTGTATATGTACTGCTATATCCAAGGCATTTAACGGTTATTAGCTACATTTTATTGACTATGGCTGTTATTTAATTGTAAATAGTTGGAGACATTGATTGATATTGATAAATTGTTGGGCGCATTGTGACATGATGAATGAATGTTTTAATAAACTGTGTGTATGTATGCAAGAATGAGTAAGTGAGTAATTAGTTGAACGAGTAATATAGTATGGAAGACTTATTTATATACGTATATATATTTCACCCTGACATAGAACTCTAAAAAAAAGTTTCAGGTTAAAATACCATAAATTATGCTTTTTTGGCTGGAGAATTTATAATAATGATTTTCTTTTTTGGTTATTTTAAAACTTTTTTCTTGTTTGTACATGACAGCCGCGGTAAGCGATTATAGAAAATTAATTTAATAAAAAATTTAGTTAATTTTAGTAATTTCGGTCTCGTCCCTCGATAGAGAATTCTCAACCCCTCCAAGTGTACTTCTGACATAAAATAAAAAGCTCCTCATAAAAATCCAACTGTCCTTCGGAGGCAGCTCAGAATAACTTTTAGATCCCTCCATTTGTTGGAAAAAAATCATTGAGAGGCACACCACAAATTTGAGGAGGACCTCGGCCAAAAATCGCTATATATGATTTTTATTTTATGCTCAGAGCTGATCCGATAAATTCAAAAGCTTCACTGTATATTATTTTCTGCAGGGCCAGGAGCAATACTTGTTGCTAGAGACAAAGCCGAGAATAAAAATATATTATATATATAATATATTCAAAGACTGTACTATTACATCATACATACATAAAATAAAAATGTACGAAAATCAAACTTATTCAGAGTTGCATTATTTAGTACCATCTATTCGTGTTGACTCTCGTACCGACTAAGACGTCAATAAAGCATACATTTGTTCAATTATTGTTACACAATCGGAGTTGTTCATGAGCAATCGAAGTTGATGGGGATAATATTGACACAGTATGACCATCTGAGCAAATCTTTGACGGAGCTTTCTTCCAAATCCTCTTCGTTTTCTCCCTATTTAACTGTATTGTCATCAAAATCGAACAATTCTAAAACTCTTTTGTTCTCTTGATCAGATAACGATAAATAATTTAACTTAGTCAAAGAATTTTTGAACCAAAATTCACATCTGAAATTAATTTTGATTATTTCTTTCGCCAGTTGACCGAACAGCGCCTCTAGAAATTAATTTCTAACCCAGCTAAAATCTTCATAAATACTTTTTTAAATAGAATAAAATTTTGCTGAGTTTAAAAGCAAGAATGCTGCTGCAATGTATTTAACCTACTTTGAGGTGAACTTTAGAAATAGTGTCTTGATTTATTTAATTAATTTAACATTTAAAAAATTTTTTTTTAATTTTTTTTAATTTACCACCTGTCGGTTGATGCATTAAATGAAATTTGTTTTAAATTTTAGATAGATAATTTTTATTTATATACTCGAATGTATGTATTTATGCAAATATGTATATATTTATATATATCCTTAATTAATTTAATTTTATATAGCAGTCCTGAATGCCAAAGTCTGACAAATGCTGTGAAACATTACGCAATGCTTCTGCCTGATACCGAATTGATAATCTGGAATAACCGATTGTCTCTCTAATTCTGGCAATAATCTTCGAAAAAATATTCCTTCTGTTAAAAATTAACACGAAAACCAGTAACCATTTCTTTGGAAGTTGCTTAATTGTGCAAGCTTCAGTATTATCATGAGTAGGAAACTTTGCTATTTTCATTTGTGAAATTTCGGTCTGAACTTCTGAGAACTTAACTAAGGGGAGTTGATAAAAGCTTGGGCACTCAGCCAGAGGCTGTCACTGTTCATATTAAATGGTTGAAATGTGGCTTTACGGTGAATGACATTGGCATGGGCTTTATTTTCCATTGATCTGCTTTGTCAAGTACTTCGAAGAATTACCAGCTGCTCAGATACTACATCAGAATATGGTAGCTTATTTAAAAATGGTTGAGTAGTTTTCTTGTGTGAATTGTGACTTTGAGATAAAGCTTGATGTATTTTTATGGTGAAGTCTCTGAAATGAAATGATGGTATATGTGCATATGCACATATGTAACATATAATATGTATATACTGTAATTTTATTATATCGAGATTTACTTACGTAATTTTAAATATTTTTGCAAAATTTTGTAATTGCACAAACACTTCTTGCCTAACATTTACACAAAAATTTAAGAAAAAATTAGAAATTTCTTAAGAACAATATATTTTTTATTTTTGCCACCCTAATGTCAAGACTTATGTAATTTTTCAAAAATTTATTTGACACCTGCTTTTAATTTTCATTAATTTTTTTCTTATTTTTAAATATTTTTTAATATTCATTATTAAAAAAAGTTATAAATTTTCTCCAACTAAAGTTCTTAAAAATCCTCAACAAACAAAAAAGTGAAAAGTGCTAAAGCGAAATTTCAAATCAAATAAAAATCTCTCAAATCGAATTACATCAGGTGTTCGATGGCTGGTAAGCGCGTAGCAACAATGACAACAACACTTTTCGAATGTCAATAAACAAAAAATCTGACGCAAATTCGATACGAACTCGTCGTTCGAAATAAAAAAAAAAAGTTTTACGCGCCAAATACTCTTATAAAATCCAATCTTAAATGAAAAAATCGAAAATTTAAAAACAAAAACAAAAACCAAAAATTTAATATTTCCAAAGTTAAGTGAAACGTTTTTCAAAATGTCACAAAAACTTCATCAAATTTAATTTGATTCACCCATCTTCCCTTCAATCCATCAATCACTCGTGAACTAATCGAAAATAGGTTCTGTCTGCGCGCATTCCTATCACCGTGTGACCGCAACAATGAGTGATTCGCTGAACGAAACCGTACGGTCGCCAGCGAATCGTGATATGCAAACACGACGCGATAAACCACAAACGCTCAGTGGCATTGAGGCAACCAAAGCGCTCAATCTCCAGCAGCAGCCAGCAAGTGCATCCGTTGTGGCGGCACAAACGGACACACAAATAGCGGAAACACAAAGTGACACACAAAATGCTGAATTGGCAGCGAATTTGGCGCGTAACCGGGCACGGTCGCGTACGGTCGGTAGTCGCGGCAATGTTGATAGCGGTGGCGGTGGAGGTGGAGGTGGCATTGGCACTGGAACGGATACGCGCGACGAGCGCAAGCATTCGTGTGATGGTGTGGTAAGCATCAGCAGCACTGGCAGTGGCAACGTTGGCGGTGCGGCGAGCGGACATTTTGGCAGTGGCAGTGGTATAGATGAATTCGCCAGCACAGATATAACGCGGCGTCGTGAAAGTCTCAACTATGAGGACACCAGTCCATGTAGTCACAGCTTCAATAAGGCAATTTTTGGACGCACTGCACATACAAGGACTGGCGTTGGCGGTGTGGGCGGCGGTGGCATGAC
>JAWMAG010000010.1:3322500-3327500 GCA_037013455.1 Ceratitis rosa
TACACGTGTACAATTAACGACACACGTGTATGATATCAGATGCTACAACTATCCGTTGTGTTGAAAAAAAAAAAAATTACAGCAAATCCGGCAATCGAACAACAGCAATAAAAAAGACAAAATAAAAGTGAAAATAAATTGACCGCTGGCCTGAACATAGAGCAGCAACGTAATACTCTTACTTCCGTTATATCGATGCGCTGAACACTTGCCTATACATACACCTAAGCATGTGAGTGTGTATGTGTGTGTGTGTGTGTTTGTAAACGATGCTTTGGCGAAGGAGTTCAACTATTTGTGCAAAACATCCGATTGCGGTTAGTGGCATAACGTTTTGCTGTTGTTGTCTCTGTTGCTAAAACTGTTGCTGTTGCTATTGCTATTGTTGTTGTCGATATATTTTTTCACCAAGCCAGCGGTCATCCAGTGTGTGTAGCCGTTGAAAATGCTTTTAAGGCATGAAATTTGATCGCTTTCCAAGCGCCATAAAAGCAGTTAAGAGGACCACTGCGTCGGATTGACGGCAATTGAAGCGCTTACAATGACAAAATGACAACAAAAACAACAAAAACAACAGCAAAGAGAAATTAAATGGATTGTATCGATTGCTGAGCACTTGTGGCAAATAAGCAGAAATTTGATTGGAATTGATATGCAGAATATTTGCTGAAAACATTTTTATTTTTTCATTATTCCATATAAAGAGAGAATTACGTTGTGTTTGAAGGGAGTGTCGCTATTAAAAAGCTGTGAGATATATGGAGAAATGCACTTTACAGGCCCCACAAAATTTTAAAAATATCTTAATTAATACTGAAGCTCAACATTCTTTTGTGGAATGATTTTTTTACACATGTGATGATTTATTGAATTTTAATGGGCAAGATAAAATGTGTTTTCTGTTCCGAAACAGCCTATGACTAGATCGTGTATGTCTACAAATACTTATTACATCAAATAGCAGCTTTAGTGGAATAAATTGCAGCAAACCGCGGTATAGGTGCTTTAATACACATTTTTAAGGATGTGAGAGAATTTTTAAGACTTTTCTTTAAAAGTGGTTAATTTTTATAAGCAAAATACCCTTGAAAATATCTCCTCTTCTCTACTAATCTTGAAAGTTTTTCTGAAAATATTAGATATTTCAAACCATTGTATCAGAAATTACAAATTCAAAGTATAATTGTTGGACTCTGGTCGTTTGCCGTATAATATCAGTAGAGTATATAATTGCAGATTCTATTCAATCTCAAATTTTCCTTTAAGCTCTATAAATAATGCATATATTTTTCTATCCGTATAGAAAATCGTTATTTTGAATCTTTTTAATGGCGAAAATTCCTTTAAACATTTGCTTTGCTTATCCGCTAGGCTCATACTTCTTTCTCTTTTCACTTTTTCTTCTCCTATATGCAATGGAAAAATACGCTGTGGCAACCAGCCGCCTTGAATCGCCGCCTTGATTTTTGCCCACGCACTCGGCTAGAGATACAAATAACGGTCTGCTAAGCTTCCTGATATCTGTATTTCCCTTTGAACATATTTTCTACTTTTGACTTTCCTAGAATTACCATATATACCAAGCCTCGAAATAGCCGCCAGGCAAGGCATTTTGCAGCAGACCAAACAGAGCTACATAAATAATTGCAATGTTTTACCGTTACCTGTCAAGTTACAGCGTTGACAAGGCAAGAAATATGCATTTCTGCATACAAATATTGCCTCACCTCCACTTTCTTTGTTGGCTTGCTTTGGCTGTTTGTTTGCTTTCACTTTTGCCCTGAATGCTGGCAGCCATATTTCCTCGACGACGCCGTTTCACTTAGCAATGTCCGTCCGTGCGTCCGTGCGTCCTTCCGTTCATCCTTTATTTGCCTATTACTTACTCAACAAAATATTTGCCAAGCGCACGAAAGTATGCCGCACGAGTTGGCTCGCCGGCTCGTCGGTTGGTCGGTAGGTCGCTTGGTTAGTTAAGCCTGAGACAAGTAAACGAGGCGTAAAGTCGCCAAATCTTTGGGTGTGTGAGTGGCCAAGTAAATGTCGAGAATTAATTTTAGACAACACATTTCAGAAAACATTTGAGAAAACAAGCAAATTCCGGTGCGTGCGGCGATTATGCATTGGGCATAAATTTCAACTCATCTTCTTGAACTCATTCAAATTCTGTGCCCTTAAGTGACCAAAATGTGTAGAATTTACAACGCAAATAATAAGACAAGGCGCTGTGATTAAGCACGTTTTAATGTTTGCCATGGAAAGAAAATCGATACACCTGCCGTATGAAAGCGCCTAAAAGTATGCTTCGAATATGCGCCTTGCCTTGCTCTACTTCTTCAAGCATCGACATTTTCCTCCACAAACTGCACGAAATTCCAACACGTACAAGCCACCACCCTTAAGCGCAGTTAATGGCATGACATGCATAATGGCGCTTGCTATATAAAAATGCTTGCGCGCCCAAGACATGTTAAGGAGAACTAACGCACTTACGCATACCAAGGCGTCCGCCGCCTTCATCGCCGTTCTTAAATATTTTCCAGCCTTGCCTGCATTGCCTTTGTTTAGCTAAGTTGTGTTTAAATTATTGTCCACAAAGCAATTTGTCTAGAGATATTTTGTGTAGACGAAAATGCTTTCGTCGCTCCGGCAAAGCTTGCCTGCCTGACGAAGCGAAAAGTGAAATACAAAAGCGTTTATTGGCTAAACCTGTCCGAAAGTGTAATAGATTCGAGCATTAGATGCTTAACGTCACACAGATGACCTTCACCGGCGTGCGACGCCCCGACCTGCCACTCTCTTTCTTCAGCTGAGTTCTTGCTCAATTTCCTTTTCTCCGCCTCTTGTTTAATCATCTCCTTCACCAGCGACTGCTGCTGCTACTGCTGCTGTTGCTTAATGTGGCGTGACAATGAAAGGACAACATGAACTCTGTTTGACCAATGAATACAACAACAACAACGACAATAATAACAATGAGAAAGTGGTTGATACAGACCCCATATCAGTAGGAAACCTCAGTCAAGATTATTCGTATGTGCCATGGCGCTCTCTGCTTACCACTCTTCCCCTCCCCTCACCGCGCGGCCGCTGTGCACTGTCTCTTCCACATCGTTCATCGTTAAAATTCGAGTATGGCGGGCAGATTCCTTTCGCATAGTTCATTCTTTTATATTTCTTCTTGCTTGCCAGCTTATGATTTTACTTTGTTGTGGCTTTGAGCACAAAAGAAAATGAAATTAAATGAAGACATTCTTTGACGTTGCTGCCGCGCTTACTTTCTGCTTCGCTTTATTGTTAAAAATGCGAATATCCATTGATGAGGAATATTTAAAAGGCTCGCCGCCCGCATAAATGCGATTATGCTCTTAGGATTGGCATCTATCGGCCAGTTTGCTTTAAGATATGGAATGGTGAATGGCTGTCGGTTTGACCAAAGACTACCAAAAGTGTTGAAATGCATTAAAATGTGTAAGTAATGGAAAAAAATAAACTAATTTCGGTGGATAATAAATAAATTACAGTGAAATGAAAAAAAGATTTCAAAATCATTCTTTATAGCATAAGAAAGGTATACTTGGAGCAAGAATAAACACTAGTTGCGGTATGCAATAGGTTCTAAGCTAGTCCAAATTCCAGAAATACATGCCAAGTTGTGGTCACTTGATACATAAATGTTCCGAAACCTACCAAATGACCTTAAATAGTGCTAATACCAAATTAATCCATAAACAATCTCGTACACCATCTTAAGTGGTCCATAAATTGACTTCATCATGATTAAGAGAGAAAGCAGAGCTCATACAGTATGTAGTGGCATCTCCTCTCTCACTCCCATCTTTTTTTTTTTTTCTAAAAATTTTCTGAGCTTTTTTTTATGTACTCGATCACTCAATATCCCTCCATTGTAGTTATAATAAATCTTCATCGATTTAATTTAAAACTAAAACTTGCCCTACAGCTTTAAGCAAGACAAGCCACAACAATGCAGATTCTTACTTAGCTCTCTTGTAGTACTCCACAATAAATCAGACGCTCATTTAGCATGTTATTGCAACAACCGACGTGCAACACCCACAATCACCAGCATTCGCCTACAAAGTCACATAAATAATACTTGAATGCACATTTGTACGTGTGTTTATGTTTGTGTGTATCTTTTTCAGTACAAAAAGGAAGAAATAGCATTAGAAATTTTTCTCGATAATAAATCAATACTTGTTTGCATCTCTAAGTGCCACTTCGTTGAACTTTTATACTTTCTCCATAAAACACCTACACAAAATACTGCATTATACATATATTATATGTATGTATGTATGTATGTGTGACATTCTCAATAGTTCACACGGGCGCTATAAATCTCTAGTAGCATAGGGTTGCATTTAAAAAGTAGTAGCAAAGCAAACTGTTTCCTGGCGAACTTTATTGCCACTTTTATGCGAACATTGCAACAAAGACACCCAATGTACACTGCGTCAACATGAATGCTGACTGAGATTCTGATGTATGTACATACCCAAATATATATATATGTATGTACATATGTGCGTGTGTATTTAAAGTTTTCTCTGTGTGTTTTACCAATTTGAATTGGTTTTGGCATAGTTGACTGCAGTCCTTGCAATCCTTGCGGAGTTGATTTGCTGCTGAGGGAATAAAATGTGTTTATAAGAACGTGTGGGTATGTCTATTTGATTTTAAAATAATGTGAAATTTATGATTTGACAAATAAAAAGCTCGATTCTGACTAAAATCAGGTAATAAAAAAATTTGTGATTTTAGATATTTAGAAAAAAAAACGAGGAACGGTTTTATTATCAAATATCTAAGAAATGACATACAAAAATTGAGATTTAAAATATTATAATAAAATTCAAACTAAACAAAAGAGGTACAATTGAAAATGAAAAAATCAGAATTCGAATTAAAAATTTAAATTAAATATTACAAAATAAATATTTTAAAAATTAAAAATTAGCTATTAAAAAATTAAAATT
>JAWMAG010000010.1:3335000-3542500 GCA_037013455.1 Ceratitis rosa
TTATGCAGGTCTTTTATGGTTTCTAAAAGTGTAGCTTCGAATTCACAGACAATTGAAATTCTACGAAATCTATTTAAGTAATGTAAATTGAAGAATAAAGTATTTTCTAATAATGTACTGTTAGTTGTTGAAAGAAGGGGGAAGAATATATAAAAAGAAGTAAAAATTATAATAAAAAAAATATAAAAAAAACATAAAATATTATGTAATAGATACATAACATATGCCTAAAATGCTGGTGAATATGAAAATTGCGGATTTAAGCATATTTCAATTCAAACACTTTTACTGTTAATACAAATGTTTCGAATATTGTAACTAAGACTATGCAACAAAAGAGGCAAAGGCTTGAAACAATTTAAGATTAGTGAAAAAATAAATCTTATGTAAATAGATCCAGAATTATATATACTTGCATTATATTTTAAAAACTTGATTTCACAATAGGTTCTTAAAAATTTCTATAGTCCCTCTTGATATTTTTCCCAATGAAACAATCACTTAACAGCTCAATAACTGAAGCTTGTGGCTGCACAAGAAAATCTATGAAATCCTAGAAATTAACTTTAATCTTCTTCGCATGTGTAATCTATACGCACATACTACGAACCACACTGACTTACTTCTATGAACCCATGAACCACACCTCCAATCAACTCTGAACTGCCAATATGTCCAGAGCAGGTAACATAAATTTAGTTGCTTTTCCGAACCGACTTGTGTATATGTAGACTAATTAAAAGTGCCTGCCAACGGCAAAAGTTAAGGTGTAATGGCTGAGTGTCTCGACACTACAATGAGGAACAACAACAACCGCAGGAAATGATAACAAATGAAACATATGTGAATGTATGTGTGTATGTACACGTATGTGTGTATGTGCTACAGCAGCAGATTACTTATAAGATTGCAGTTTGTAAATGTAGTATATCAGAATCCAGCCGAGTGGTGATCAAAACCGCACCACAATATATATACATAAGCGTATGTTTTGCGGTGCATTGAGATTCCTGGAAGTCTTAAGTCAGTACATCGGATACCCTGCAGAAAATTGAGCGGAAAAATATCTCATTTAGTGACCATCTTAAATGAAATCTAATCAAAATTAGGAAAACAAAAATTAGCACAGTAAAAAACTTAATTGAAATGAATAAAATTCAATGCTAAAAAATTCCAAACTATATATTTTATAGTTGTTCACCGCTTAAAATTTAAATTTAATAAAATGCAATGGCAGTTCACAAGGAATTCCTTACAGCGCTCCAAAGCATGTCCCCAAATAACTATTCATGCGGCTACTTATTGCCCCTACAAGTGCAAGCAAAGTGATACACACACACATATTTACATTTCCACATATATCCTAACGTCACTTTCATGTGTTCCACAGCACCTAAATTGTGCTATAAAATTTCCAACCAAGTGTAAAGTACAAGAAGCGGAAACGGTTGCTGTTGCTCGAAGAAATGTTGCATGGATATCCTTGTGGTATACGAGTATATATACGTACATATGTACCAATATATGTATGTCTGAATATTTGTACCAGAGTTATGTAAGCTCTGTATGCTTTTCAAATATTTTGTTTGCAATAACGCCTTCATCGCTTGTGAAAATCCAAAGTCAATTATGTGAAGCTAAGAACGGCGATGTGCAAAGCTCCATATAAAAGCGGAAGAAAGCTGCAAATAAGCAGACATACCCATAAAAATGCATGGAGAAACATACACGTATATATCGGTAACTTATGTGGGCGAAAATATGTGCAGATGTCATTAAAATGTATGTGTCGCAACCACTTGACATATTTTATGGTGCAGCAGAACCTTTTAAAGAGCTTAAAACAACTGGTTATTAACGAAAGCACTAAAATTCAGCACTCACATAATTTTTTTCAAGTTGGATAGTATGGAAAATTAGAAGAAAAATTTTAAATTAATTTTAAACATATCTTATAATGCAATAACATGTCCGAATAAAAAATATTTAGTTTTCATTTCTTAGAAAAAAAAAATACAGAAAAATGAATTTAAAATAAATTTTAAGAACTTAAAAAATTAAAAACTAAAAACAAAAATTCTTTCAAATGGTTTGAAGTTTTAATAATTCAGAAAATAATAATAAAAAAAACTAATAATAATAATAAATTTTATATACAAATACATCTATCTGTAATTTTTTTTAAGTTTTTAATGACGAAAAAAAATATTTTTAATATACAAAAT
The DNA here is from genome assembly GCA_037013455.1 of Ceratitis rosa. NCBI lineage: Eukaryota > Metazoa > Arthropoda > Insecta > Diptera > Tephritidae > Ceratitis > Ceratitis rosa. The sequence goes on from JAWMAG010000010.1 coordinate 3,337,226, forward strand.
GCGAAAACACATTTAATTGAAATTGTATAATTTTTTGAAAATGAAAAAAGTGTAATAAAAAAATAAAACTAAAATTTTAAAATTTAAAAAAGAAAATGTTCTTAACGTTTAGAATAAAAAAATTACTTTAATATTTCAAAAAAAAATAAAATCCACCCAAATTTAAAAATAACATAATAAATTTTTAAATATTCCAAAGTTTTCTTTTTAATTTTTAATGGCGGGAAAAAATGTTTTCAACATACAAAATGCGAAAGGACATTAAAAAAAATTCAAATTTCTATTTTTTTTTAGTACGAAAAGATATGTACTAAAAAAATTTCTATGAAACAAAAATTACAAAAAATTACAATTTTAAGAAATAAAAGATCAACGTAAACTTTAAAAGTTTTAAGAAATAACTTTTTATATTTTTGTTGACGGTATTAAAATAATAATTTAATTAAATAATATAAATGACATATAAAACAGTTTAAAGGTTTATACATATGTATATGTAACTTAAAAAATTATTTTAATTTTCACTAATTTTCACTAGACGACTTATGCGTCTCACATCATCCATAGTAGTGCCGGATGAAGGTTCTTCTTTTGCTATCTAAAGTAGTGGTCGTGTAGTATGTCAACGTCTTTTACGAAGTTCTAGAAAGCTTTAACATCCAATTGTGTATCCTCCCCTAGATCTTTGAACTGCGATGCTCTGGGATATCTGAGGCGAGTTCTAGCTAATCACAGATAGAAACAGAGGAGCCGTTCTAACCTCTCACTAAAGCCTTCCGCCCTTCACTTGGGACAAGTGTCACAGCTACTTAGATCCAGTTTGCTTGCATGGGATACCAGTCCAGTACCAGTCCCCTTGCAATGCTTGCGTGAGCGTGTAAGGAAGAAGTTAAAGTTTCCCTTGCTACACTTGCACTTGTCGTCTTGACAATCTCATCAGCTATCTCGTTGCATATAATGACTTGAATCTAGGGTATTTAAGGGCATTTTCCGAGGCAATACGATTGAAGTTTATTGCCTTAATGGCGGCCTGGCTGTCGACATAAATAAGAATATTTTCTGTACGGTTTTCTGCGTTGCTATCTATCACAGCAGCTTTAGTGAAGATCTCCGCCTGAAAGACACTGCAGTACTTTAGAAGTGTGAAAGATTGTCTGAGATCTACTTTACCGCACAATAGACTCCAACGCCCACCCCATTAGACATTTTTGATCCATCGGTATAGATGTTATACATAACGCAGGTGTGTCACATGTTCCTATATCATCCGCCCTCCTTGAACGTAGCTTGACCTTCTTTCCCAGATAAAATGTGCAAATACGTGGGCAATTAGTGTCCCATCTTATTGCATAAGCAGCTGTGCAGCGGTCCACCACACCAGGGTACCGTAGAGCAATATTGGCTTAACTAAGCCCATGAAAATCCAATGCATGAAGCCACAGGATAGGCGTAAAAGCCAACACTAGTCAAGTGGTAAACATTACATACTGTCATTCTGAAAGCTATGGTTCGAGTCTTAGCTCCACAAACATACAAAATTATAGAAAATTATATTTTTATATTTGCTCGGCAGAGAATATAAAGCCTTCCGAGTGTATTTCTGATATGAAATTGAAACTCCTCATAAAAATCCATCGGACGTTCGGAAGCGGCAAAGAATAAATTGTAGATCCCTCCATTTGTTGGAAAAACTTCAAGGGATAAACCATGAATTGGAGGAGGAGCTCGGTCGAAAATCCCTTCAGTGGTTATAAAGCAAAAATTTTATAGATGTTATATATTACTACAGTTACTTCCAAGTAATTGGTGTGTTATTTGTTTGATAGCACCACCCGGTTGAGACTCGGAGATTCCCACGTGCGTACCTTCTTGTGAACAGTAACGCATCCGTTTTGGCAACGTAAGCATAATAAAACATTCAAAAAATTTTAAATATATTTCCCATGCATTTTCTGCTTCCAAAATTAAAAGAAAAATAATAATAATAAATAAATGAATCTTAAGTAGTGGAAAAATAGTAATTATTTCTCGTATGCGCAATTAACTGGGCAAATGGTGACAAATAGCAACACAACAACAGCAACTAACTAACATCAACAGCAATCACCAGCAGACGTTGTACGCTCATCACAACCTCAGCAACATCATTAACACCAACAAAGACAACACAAGAGGTTGCAACAACAACTAAATTGCCAACACTCGAAAGCAACGGGAGTGGCATGACGCATGTTGTTGCATTTATGTATTTATTTAACCTGCAACAAGGCACCGAAACGTACCAAAACCAACCAACAGAGAAATCCGTAACCAACAACAACAACAAGTGTTACATGAAGCAGATTGTAACAAATGGCTTATATAATGCTGGAGAAAAATATTTTTCAGCTCTGCAATATATATCGCTCAACGGCTGCTTGCAACATTGACAAAGCTGCATGAACTCAATTGTCAAGTGACCGACAGCATAGCAAATGTCAACTGCGCACCGGCAGCCAAAAGACAACACAAAATATGTGCACATATACATACATATATACCTACATACTTATTACGTGTCACTACGTCACGCATGCTTTGCGCTTTAGTGTTGTTGCTTTTTGGTTTTTATTTTTGTTGTTGTTTAGCAATAATTTTAGACTGCTACTTGCGCACCCTTTCATGCCACAAATGCAATTTTCACCATACCACGCTCGAGTGCACCGCCAACAGTGGCCAATTAATTTTCCAAAATGCACGTGCATACTCAAACAAACGTGCACAAAGACCAACACATACAATACATACATATGTATGTATGCTGTATCGCCACACTTCTCTACAACTGTTGTTGGTTGCCACATTCTTCTCAACACCCGCGCTGACCCCTGAGGATATTTATGCGCATAAGTGAGTTACGGCATGATAGCGCTGAGACGTGATAAAATCGCGTGCGTGATTGAAATTCACCACCGACGCCAGCATGATCAGGCAACTCACGAAATTCTTGCTGAGCTTCTGTGTATGCCTTTCTTGAATACGAAAATTGTATTATATTTCAAAAATATATACAATAACACTAAAATCGAGCTGAAGGTCTCTAGTGACGTCTACGGCGATTATACTATTAGTGGATACGCCTGCGGGATAGGGGCGGAAGAATTTTCCCACGGTATGGCATGCCTGTCACAAGAGGCGACTAAAATCCAAAAGTTCCCGCGACAGACAGGTCTTTATACCGGAACGACGGTAGACTACAACAACATTCACCAAAAACAACTACTGGGGAATTGTTTTTGCGGCTACAACAACATACTAATGGGTTCACATTCATCGGTTAGCGCTCTGGCTTGACTTTTGATAGTCGCTGTCGAGAGAATAGTAATTATGAGACGAAGAGTGGGTTTTAATTGGTTCATCGTAATCGAATGACAAGTGCGGTTAGGTTGCGATGTCTTGCCGAAAGCCTGGTTTCCGCTCCCGTAGCACTTTGCAATTCGAAGAAGGAGATGGTAAGACCCGCTTTCCAATCTTCCGTTGATTTTCGGACGGAAAGGCTTAGTCACCACCTGTGAACGCAAAGCCCAATTTCCGTTTCAATTTCTCCTCGGTTTATTCCCTTCTTTGATTTCGCTATGGATTGTCCTGATGGTCAGGCTAATGACAGGTCAAAAGCAACTAGCATCCCAAACAAGCCTCCTCTGCTTCTGTTCGACCTTATCTAGAACCTGTCTTCTCGGAGCGACTAGCTCCGCCATTCAAGGAACTAGTTGAGGTATCGAAATTTTGTATCCAGGCTCTTTTAAACCTTGTAAAAAGTGTGGACATTCTATATGATGACAACGCGAGCTAAACTGAAAATCCATCTGACTTTACAAAGAACCAACAGGTACGAGTATAACCTAACCTTTGAACTCACCATAAGCTCTCATAATTAATAACATCTCATCATTGCTGAGTTAAGAAAATTTGAGCTATACATAATCTTCTCCAACATTTTTTTTAACTATGGGATGAAGGGTGTACATTTTTAGGCAAAACTAAGCGCTAAACTTTTTCCTAATTTTTTTTATTTTTATTTTTTATTTTCTTTTCTCTTATTTTTCTCATTGTTTCCTCTGCATTACTTAAGACTCTCAAGTCAGCCAACTCAATACAGTTGGAAAGAAAAATAGTTTTCGATGTCAGCTTTTGTTGCACGCTTAAAACTACTTGCGCCAAAGTGAAGAGTGAAGTTAATAAATGTGAATAATAGTTGGCAGCAGCTGTCAATGCACCAGAGCGCGAGTGCGATGCATTCCCATGCTTAGAGTTTTCTACAAAAAAGGAAAAAGACTTTCCTTGAACGCAACTTAAGGTTCATCTAGCAACTTCTCACACACATTAACCCGTATATATGTATGTACAAAGGGTATACAACATTATATGTTTGTATTTATCTATTTTTAACATTCACCATTTCCCCGCTTTATTTTCACCAACCGTAATCACTATCAATAAAGAGTGCAATATTTCATTCCTTTGCATTTACTGCAGCAGCAGTCAGAAGAATTCTTACAACTCATCGTCTTCTCAGCAACGCAACGCGATTTTCCTGCACACAAATAATTTCATTTACACAAACGTCTTTGTGCACACACAGACAAGCGTATAAACTACAATATATGTGTGTGAATTTTTAAATGCAGTAAAATGTTTTTGCTGTAATTTGTTTTTGTTTGTTACTTTTTGTTTGTCTCCTCTTTTTGTCTTAACAACATTACTGTTTTTAATGCCTTAAATGGAATTTGCTGGTAGATATTGAAGCTTCTGCAATCAACGAAAAATTATTATAACGAGAAAAATGTAAAGAATGAAGATTCACTTCATACGAATAAGTGAAACGAACGTTTGTTTTGGTTTCTAAAGTGATATGTAGCTTCTCGCAAGGACTACTGTGAATGCCAAAGAATGTCACTTTTGTCTCTTTGTTTTCAAGAATTTAATTAAATGAAAATAATAACTAAAAGTGAATTTAATTATTTTTGAATTGAGTGGACTTTAAATTGAATTTAGGTAGTTTTGACAGTGTGGGCGAAAAATAATGAAACTAAAAATTAATGGCGGAGAAATAAAGTTAAATAATCATAGCGCCTGAAAGTAGGCAACGAAGAAATAATTCACAGATGAGGAAAAATATTAAATTAGTCATTAAATGTGGACAGAGATATTAAATACAGTAGGGGCGTGTTCTGCTAGAGGGATTGGGGAACATTGTAACACAAATTATTAAAAAAAATTAAACTTTAATGTTTTAATAAAAGTTAATTAGTAAAACAAAATTCGATATTAAATTATAGTCGAATCGCAAAGGACCATTAATCTTAAGCAAAACTTTTTCTCACGGGAACTCAAATCGTTTAATCATCATTTCGTCTAGACCTCGTTCACTACCAAACCTATCACGTTTATAAAAATGTGGCTGTTGATGGTAATGATGTTGATATGATATTCATACGCCATAAATTCTACGCTTTTTTAAAATATTATACCTTTTCCAATAAGTTCTGCGGTTCACATTATTTTCTTTAAAAGTCATCCTGCCTGAAACCTCCTTTAGTATCGAATAGCTCTGAGAGCTTCTTTGCAATTCTGACACAGCTTTTGATGCTGTTCAGGGTCATTTTACTCAGCCATATAAGATTCGCAGGAATAGCAAATCAGGAATGAAATTAAATTATTTTGCTAAAACAACTACTAAAAGTAAAGATTGATTTTTGATTAAAAATTTCTGTATAAATACATATTTATGAATCTTTTCTTAAAATTTGAAAATTGTACTGATCCAATATAATTTCTTTTTCATTTCAGGTAAGAATGATTTGCAACTATGCCAGTATATATGTATATATACATATATATATGTATCCCTTCCAAAGGTAATTACTCCCAAATAAATGCTTTACTACATTTCTACACTTGAAAAGAAGGACAAAACACAAACTTAGATGAATCATATCTCAGTTAGTACAACGAAAGCTTTTTTCTCCAAAATGTTTATTTAATTAAATTCGTCGTTATCAGCGTAATTTAATAAAGACAGCTCGTTTGTTAAATGCCATAAAATACAGTGAATTCTCGAAAAAAAAAACAAATTATAACTAACAAAACTTTTACTCAACAGTCGCTGAAAAGAAAGGTGTAATTTACCGACTGAAATGCCTAATTGTCTTTTGTCAAGTGAACACTAAACAGATTTTAAACTTCGCCAATTAATTAAGGATACGGGAGCATCTTTTTCAAACAACCACTTCTGCTATTAACTTATTTTCCCTACATATACACACATATATTTATATATATAGAAATTAGTTTTTATTATTAAGCAATCTAAAACACTTAATTTTTCTAATTGAATTTTCTAAAAAAAAACAGGAAATACTAAAGCACACTTACTCACATACATACATACATACAACCTAACTTAACTAAATATAACAAAAGCGATCTGTATTTTATTATCTTTCTCAAAAATTAAATTAATGATTAAATCAGAATAGCGTAAAATTAAGTTTAAGTTTATCATTAGTAACTTAATTACATTTAGCAATAACAACAACCAGAAAAAATAAAATCCACAATTTTTTTTACCCACGAAATCTGCCCTCATTATTTCGCCTGTCAATGCGATTCCAGCAACGCAGCTGATTCCATTTTTTTGTCGATGACTGATGTACCAGTAATGCGACCAAAATTATGCTCAACGATTTAATTAACAGTCTGATAACGGTACGTCTGTAACTGTGTGAAAAAAAGTTGTGATTAAATTCTTCTGTTTTAGCATTGGTTTGTTGAGAAGCAATGGAATTAAAACTTTTTCATAAACTTTTTGAGTTTTTTTTTTCTTCTCCCCACTCTCTACTACTCAAAGTACTCACGCCATGGCCGTGTTGACCTCAGCCGCAGGTGTTTTAGTGTCAAAAACAATGCCCTCGTAAGCGTCTAACAGAAATGTGGCATTGCAGCTCATGCGTATGCTGTGTAAATGAAGAAATTTTTATAAAGAGAGTAAATGAAATTTGTTTGCAAAGTTAAATTATTTAATTGAAATATTTTAAGATTCTGCCTTGTGTGTGCGTGTGTGTGTGTATGTGTGTGTGGATTTCTTTAATTAATTTTATTTTACGGCAGATGCTCATCCGTGGAGTCTTACGGTAATGGAGGTGAGTATGGTATATAAATGAGTATGTAATTGTAGTTTGGAAAGAGGTGGGAGGATTTTGAATAAAATTCATATAAAAACTAAAAACTCATATTTCAATTTAAAGCGAAGGTTGCCATCAGTTTAAAAACTTTAACTTTAAAAATTAAAAATTAAAAATTAAAAATTAATAATTAAAAATTAAAAATTAAAAATTAAAAATTAAAAATTAAAAATTAAAAATTAAAAATTAAATATTAAAAATTAAAAATTAAAAATTAAGAACTAAAAATATAAACTAAAATTCATCCATTTAAACTAAATGCAATATTTTAATAAAAAAAAATCAAGTAAAAACATTTTTTCTGTAAGACCTTATCTATACAGGATTAAATCAAATTCAGAATTTTTTATATATATAATTGGCACTTTGTAACCGCTGAAGCGTTTTTCAGCCGAGCTCCTCCTCCAATTTGTAGTATGCGTCTTGATGTTTTTCCAACAAATGCTTTATACTAAGCCGCCTCCAAACGGCTGATGGTTCTTTTATGAGGAGCTTTAATTTCATGTCAGAAGTACACTACCCTCGGATGGGTTGACATTCCCTGCCGAGGAGCGACCACAATTAGAAAATTTAACTTAATTTTTTGTTTAAATTAATTTTCTATAACTTTTAGATGTTGATCGCACGAATCACTCGGCATTTCGTATCTATTGCCCGATGCACTTGAAATTCGGTTCACAGGTACCTCATTGCCTAAATTAAGATACGGACCACTTTTCCTTCCGGTAAGTGCTCCTAAGATCGATCTATGCAATAAAAATCTTGTTGTTATTACTTTTTAACACTGACTAGGAGCAGTGGAGAATAGTTTAAGTCATCGAGGTCATCTAACGGGAGGTCCAGGAAACGATTTGTTCACTGGAATAGATTTAAAGCAGATGTTAACCAATTCTGGTTGGATGGCGTTCAAAGCCTGTCGATACGCCATGGAGACCCTATAGTCAACAACCGCTACAACAACAACAACAACAACAACAACACCCTATAGTCAAGTACTCCCCTTCTGTTGTGCATAGTATCGGCTTCGGGTTGTTAATTGATGGAATTTTTACGCCATCGACTTTCACATTGAGTTCGAGGCGATAATCCTTCACCCTTCTCTTTGTCTATAAAAACAAATTTCGGATATGAACGAGTAGGAAGTTCGATTAACATATACTACACACTCTTTTCGGGAAGGCTTTTCCATATCTACAGTTCAACGAAGGGCTTAGGGCAGGTATTGTCAATCTAAGTCGCCGAGGTCATCTAACGGAAGGTCCAAGAAACATGCTGTTTCGACGGGGTTGGACCAAAGGGAGAGGGGGGTTAGATGAGTTGGTTTAAGGGGGCATGTGAAGAGGTGGTTAGTGTCGTGCGGAGACTCTCCACATGCAGGGCATACGTTGGGTATGCTGGGGTCGAGTCTGGATAAGTAGGAGTTTAACCTGCTACGATATCCAGATCTAAGTTGTGCCAAGGTCACGCGGGTCTCTCGAGGCAGCTCGAGCTCGTTGTCTGCAATTGATGGTGGCTTAACTCCGAGCACGCCATTCACACCGTCACCCTTTCGGCGACCTAACCCCGTTTAGGTCAACAGGTAAGATCGTACGTAGATCGCTGCGTCTAGTTCATATAATGTGGATGAAGGTTATATCCATTTGGTTGCAGACGATTGACATTCGGGTAGTTAGTGGATTATTGATCAGTATCTGATTTGAACATAAACGTAGAACAAATTAGGGAAGTCTAGCTCACTTCTAGACATCTATATATTACCTTTTTGACGCAAAACTTTGAGTAGTGATTAGTCTCTGACTATATCACCTTAAGTAGGTAAACAATAACTCAGTAATATGCAAGCCCCGAACTTTAAACGACTTGTTCACCACTCTTAACCTATCACCTACATATACATATTTCATCACCGAGTAAAACATTGGTACATATGTGTAAGCTGAACAAAATAAAAAAGGCACCACAACCTATGGTTGGAACCTTGTAGTTAACGACAAAAAATTAAAATCAATAACAAATATTCCTTTGCCAAAATTGTTTTTTTTTAAATATACATATGTATTACCTAAGTATTACCGTGCCGCTCCTTTCGCACTCACTGCAGCAAAAGCAATCGAAATGAAAAGACACTTCATCAATCTTTTACAAATTACCACTTCTTCTGAATCCACTGCCACTAATGGAGCATAAAATAGATTGAGAGTTGAGCTCACTTCAATACCAAAACCATGTCAATAGCTTCGAGGTAATTTTCAAGCACCACGTACATACGAGTACGTGTATATATGAGCACTTGCATGCGGCTGCAGTAAGCATCAACACCAACAAATAGCATCATTAAAACCCCATTGACAGTAATCAAACACCTTTAACGAAGCAAATGATTGGAAAAAAATATAAAAGTTCTAAAGAACTGAATGCATCAAATTAATCACCATTCAATTCGCATACAAGAACATTTAAAACTTTGAATAAGTCAGTAGCCAGGCTTAGACTTTGTGGCAGCAGCCGGATTGTGTGTGCTTTGCCAACTCATCTAAGTGAAGAGCTGAGGGGGAAGGAAAATTGCATTTGAGTGATGAAAATAAAAATAAAAAAATCCAATGAAAAATTTTCTCTGCTGTCTCCACAATGTCTGCAGGTTAAAGGCTGGAAAAGTTCAGATAAATGTTGCTTTGTTTGTATTTCCATTTAGTCTTTTCATACTACAATTTGGCCAACTAGCAAGCCTTTCAGTCACACTAAAGGTGCATTTACGTCATCGCAGCAGAATGGATGAGAAGAGAAACTATTTTACAATTAGAGTTTTTCGTTTAGGAAATAATTAAATTTTTACTTCGGAACGGGCACTTGAAAAGCATTCATTTTTTTAACAGCAGTTACCACCAAAATACGAATTAAAAAATATTTTTCAATCTTTCATTAAATTTTATTTGAAAGTCCAAGCACAAACAAAGTTTCGATGGCAAAAATCACAAATAATACACAAAAACAATATCAAAATTTGCTGTTTTCATCACTCGAGCATGCAAACGAGACCCTCATACGGTGCCAGGGGTAAAGCATCAGCGGGTAGGGCATTACTGTAAGTGCAATAAAGGAAGAGGAGTTAGTGTATGCTGGTTACAAGAATTTAAACTAACCAAATAAAAAGTTTAAATTTAAGTTAATATTAAAAAAACCAAAAATTAAACATCAAAAATTAGATATTAAAAATTGAAAATTAAATATTATGAACTCAATATTAAAAATTAAATTTTAATTATTAAAAATTGAAAATTAAAAATTAAAAAACAAAAGTTAAAATTTTAAACCTAAAAATTAAAAAAAAATTTAAAAACTCAATATTAAAAATTTAAATGTAAATTAATTATTAAAATTTAAAATTTAAAATTTTCATTTTTAAAATTAAAAATTAAAAAATTAATATTATAAGCTCAATTCAAAAATTTATTTTTAATAATAAAATTTAAACTTTAGCATTAAAATATATATTTAAAATATAAAATTAAAAATTAAATATTAAAACCTCAAAATTAAAAATTAAATTTTAATTATAAAAAAATGAAAATTAAAGTTAAAAAACAAAAATTAAAATTTTAAACCTAAAAATTAAAACAAAATTTTAAAAACTCAATATTAAAAATTTGAATATAAATTAGTTATTAAAGTTTAAAAATTAAAATTTTGAATTTTAAAATTAAAAATTAAAAAATTAATACAAGCTCAATATTTAAAATTTAAAATTCAAAATTAAAAATTTAAATTTAAATTAAATATTAAAAATTTAAATTTTATAACTAAAAACTAATTTTTAAAAATTCAATTTTCAAAATTTAAATTAATTGTTAGAATAAAAATAAAAACATTAAAATAGAAATTTAAAAAATAAAAAAAAATTAAAAAATTAAAACAAAAATTTACAATGAAAAATAATAAATTAAAAAAACTAAAACCAAATAAAATAAAAAAAGGCGATATAAAAAATTTAATTAAGTCATACCAAATAAAATAGACAACACAAAAGAAAATGAAAAAAAGAAGTTAAGTAAAATCTATTTTACTTGAAATAACCTAATATAATGAAATAGAACGGCACTAGAAATAAAAAAATAAAAATAAACTAAAATCAAATTAAATTAAATAAGTTGAAATAAAATGACAGTACAATACATTCATTTAAGTAAACTAAAAAAAAATAAAATAATAAAATGTAATGTAATTATTCATAAATATTTTTCATACATATAAATAAATAATGTAAACTAAAAAAAATCTAACAATAAATTAAGCCAAATAAAATAAAACAAGCCAAATTAAAATAAAATTAAAAAGAATTAAAATAAATTTAAAAAATAAATTAAAAGCATTAATTACTCTTACTATAGAATAAATAAAATAGAATAAGAAAAATTACAATTAAATTAAATTAAATTAGATATAAAATTAATTTAAAAAAAAAAAATTAAAAAATAAATTTAATAGCAAAACCTAAATAACAAAATAATATCAAATAAAATGAAGTAAACAAAAAGAGAAAAATTTTATTTATTTGCATTAACATTGCTTACCCAGTACTATGCGTGGACTTGGAGCCAGCAACCAACACTGTCAGCTGTTGCTGATACTTCAAGTCGAAAACTTCAGTTAAATTAACGGCACGTGCGCGTGGCCCAATATTGATCACAGTTATGACGGAATTGTCGTCTTTAACTTCCCTGTAAGATAATCGAAAATAAGCACCGATTTATATTATTGGCATTTCTTTTATTTTCCAAATCTTACCGTTCGAACGCAAACACATCGCGATTCAAGACCTCAGCACGGAAGCGACCTCTGCACATTGCGGGCATTTTACGTAATTCAACAAGCGATTTGTAGACCGAGTAGTGGCTCGGTTGCGACATCTGTTGCTTCAGATTCAAGTTTTTATAATTGGGATGCACTGGCAACCATGACTTTTCGGCGGAGGAGAAACCTGCATTCTTTTGCGTGTTCCATTGGTATGGGGTGCGCGCGGGATCACGAGACACTTCTTTGTATTTCTCACGTCCAACATTGCGTGCCGGTGGATCGACTGTATCTTCCCAACTGATATCACGATGATCCTGCATACCAATCTCTTCACCCTATGCAGTAAAGAATCACAAACAATTGAGGAGAATGTATATATGTATTCCCAATGTACTTACATTGTATGTGACGGCCACGCCAGGCAACGTCATCAACATCATATGCATAGCATCAACACGCTTTGGTCCGAAACGTGTTGCCATACGCATATTATCATGATTGCCCATAACCCAATTGGGAGTGTAGCCACGTGGCATATATATCAGCCACTTCTGCACTTCGAATACATAGTCACGTGCATCTGATTTCTCATTTAAATCGGTCATTAAGTTAAAGTTGAATGGGAAATGTGCACCCTTCTTGCCATCGTGGGTCTCATAGTAGTCCATTAATGTTTTGAGATCCGCGTAAGCCTCGGTCATGATAATGCGTGCTGGGCCGCCGTGTTTCATGGTATAATCATCAACTAATTTACGCCAATGTTGCAACATGCCCATGACTTCAGGCTGTGTGGAAACGTAGATTTTCAGATTTTCAGATTTCCGATACTAACAATTAACGGTTAAATGAATATCGCGAACTTACCAAATCTTTAGTGTATATATGTTCGGTATATTCATAGGAATGTTTATCGTCGGTTTTGCCAGTGAGCGGCTCATCGCGTAGCTTGGCATCTTCAAAGAGATGGTTGACAGCATCAATGCGGAAACCATTAACGCCTTTATCTAACCAAAAGCGCATGACCTCATCCATAGCTTCGACTACTTTGGGGTTGCGGAAGTTCAAATCGGGTTGGGCTGAAGTGAATTGATGGAGATAGTATTGGCCGCGCTTCTCATTCCATTCCCAAGCGGAACCGTAAAAGACCGATTGCTTTGAAACGAAAAAAGAAGAAAGTGTTACAACAGAGTGCAAAATAAAGTCCAATATAACAATAATAAAATTTCAAAAAAAAATTCGTAAGCTCATTTTTATTATTTTGCCTTACCCAATTATTTGGCGGCATCCTCTTGCCATCCTTATCCATTTTAGCATCGGCCCACATGTAGAAGTCCTCATAGCCATCTTCCTTGTTAACCGACTTTTCAAACCACATATTCTTATCTGAGGTATGATTTGGCACAAAGTCCATGATCAGTTTTATGCCTGAAAGTATGCAAGAAAAAGTGTAAATCTAAATCTGTAAATCTGTAGAAGACTTAACGGCAGCGGCAAGCTTAACAGTTACCTAAACGTTTCGCTTCCGTTATCAACATTTCCATGTCCTTCATTGTACCGTATTCCGTATGAATATCTTTGAAATCAGTTATGTCATAACCGAAATCTACCATGGGCGACTTGTAGATGGGACTCAGCCAAATGGCTTCAATGCCTGTCTCAGCCAAATAGGGCAGTTTCATTGTTATACCTGCAATGGATGGAATATTATTATTTTGTTATATTTTTGCATTTCATATTAGAAATAAAACCAAACTCACCTTGTAAGTCGCCCACGCCATCGCCATTGCTGTCCATAAACGAACGTGGATAGATCTGATAGAGGGTCATATGCTTCCACCAGTCCTTCTCCTTATGCTCCATCTTCTGGTCCGTCTTAGTCGTTGTCTTTGTGTCTGTATCCATTTTAGTTTCAGTCTCAGTTTCTGTTTTGACACCTTCATCGTTCAGCATGGCTGACATCTCCGCACCGCTATCCTTATCATCATCAACACCAGCCATCATTTGTTCCATCTGGTTGGTAGATTTTGAATGATCTTTTAATTGCTCTTTGACATTCTCAACAGTAGGCAATATCGGTGTCGGCTTTACTGCCACATCTAGCGACATTTGTGCGCTTCGCACCAGTACGCTGAGCGTGAAGAACAGCAAAAGGGCTTTTAGCCCCACAAATTTATTAAACATTTTGCGGACGTACACGGAAACACGAAACGAAAATTCGATTTCGTTGCAAAGAACACAAACTTTCGTTTATTTCGAAGCAGAAAATTTTCCAAAATTGTTTAAATCCAATTAATTAATTTTTTTTTGTGTTCTTTGCGCTCGGAAATACAAATCACTTTTTAATGATGTGCTGAATGCAACATCGGAAACCCTTTGACCATATTAAAATGCACTGCACTCCGTTCTAGGGCCAACTACAGACAGTGACGCGAATCGTCCGAACGCGCATTTTTAATACTGCGCGCCCCCTAGAAGCATAGAAGGTGCTACAGCTGGCTGCTGATATGACCCCAAAAACCGTTTTTTGTTGCTATTCAGCAAATGTCCGAGTGCAGAATCGCCCAAAATCACATAACTGCATCTTTTTACTTACCAAAAAACAAAAAAAAAAGTTCACAAAAAAATTACTGTTGATCGCTCACCTCACTTGCACTGCCGCTGAAATAACGAAAACGACTCTCTGTATCGACGACAGCAACAAAACTGTTCATTCAGCGCTTTGCCACCTCTGCTGGTGACTCAATTTTCAGCTCTGTTATCTTTTTTGTTGCTAAAATAATATTGGGAATTTCGCTCTCATCCATTGACTCTCGATTATAAATGCACTACATTTTTAGCATGTAATATATAATTGTGTATGTATGTATATAGACATGAACATTGAATACAACAAATAATCGAAACATTTTGATTATTTGATTATTTTGCTTCTTTTTTCTCTTAAGATTTCCTAACCATGTGAAGATTATGTTGTTGCTGTAAAATGTTATAATACTAGGTTTTGTAATTGAATTTATATCTCTAAACATATGTATACATTTACTTAAAAACTACAAAAACAATTGCTTGATTCAAAATTTTCAAATTCCCAAATAAATTAATTTCCGAAATATAAATAAAAACTTACATATATACGTGTACATACATACATATGTTGTTTGAGTTTGTTAGTTGGTTAAAAGGGAAGGTTGATGACTTGACCTGAGCCATAAAGAAGGCTCATTAAGCTCTTCCGCAGAATCTAACTATCTTTTTGCGAAAAGTTCGCTCGGTTTCATAAATATGTTAAATTGTTTCCAACTATGTGTGCCCACCTCCATAAGGTTGGATCTGGAGATACGGTAAGCCACGATTCCACTTTACCTAGCTTGTGGAGATGATTCCCTGGAGGTAGAAGCCCAGACTCCGTCAATATACTCACAAGAATACAAAGTCCTCGTTTGCTTAAAGTTAGAACAGTTTGGCCTGTCTACAAGCCACACTGCTCCACAATAATAATTAAGTAATGCGTGCTACAGTGTTCCTCCAGGTCCACTGCTTTAGACAACATTTGAGGGCGCTGGAAACTCTAAGGCAGTTGATGGTTACGACATCGCCAGGGGCCCCAGCTTAACACTGTCTTTTCCTGCAATAGTCTGTTAATTGCATCTTTGCATGTTCTTACGCACTTGGACTTTGTATTGACTTAATTGCCGCTTGACTGTCTATAAAAAACCTAATAGGTCTTCTTTGGAAGCTTGTGTAATGCTCACAATCTCTGCTTGGAAGATAGACGTTGTAGTCATTGTGTTTGAGGTTACCATAGTAATTGAATGGGTCCACCTTCCAGCCGCTTTTCACTGCTAGGCAGAAAGTTTTCATTTGTCGGTCAGATTTAACATTTAGGTCGAGTTCTGATATCACTTTCTGAATGTTGCAGTTTTCAAAATTTTCGGCCCAAAAATTTTTCGATTTTTTTTTTTTTTTTTTTGAACATGGATGTTATTGTTGTTATTGTAGCTAGGCTAACAAACCCCGCTTAAAAGCAGGCAAATTTAGTCCAGGTCTTCAAGGTCACCTAAAGGGAGATCCAGCACGCTGCCTGTTTCGACGGATTCTAGCAAGAGGGTTCAGCCGGTTCTACACAGCGGAGCTTACCCAGATTGTATTCGACCAAGGGCTGTCCCTTTTCTTGCGGTTTAACCTCGTTTAGGTTAAAAGGTAAACCGCCGAACCGTAAAGAGTTCTGGTGGAGTTGATAGAGTTGAATCATGTCCATTAAGCCTTTGCTGTTGTTGTTGTTGTTGTTGTAGCGGCTGGCTAACTCCGCTTAGAGCAGGCTTTGTCAAACTAATTCGCTGAGGTCATCTACAGGGAGGTCCAGGAAACATGCTGTTTCGACGAGATTGGACCAAAGGGAGAGAGGGGTTAGATGAGTCGGTTTAAGGGGGCATGTGTAGAGGTGGTTAGTGTCGTGCGGAGACTCTCCACATGCAGGGCATACGTTGGGTATGGGTGGGGTCGAGTCTAGATAAGTAGGAGTTTAACCTGCTATAATATCCAGATGTAAGTTGTGCAAGGGTCACGCGGGTCTCTCGAGGCAGCTCGAGCTCGTTGTCTGCTATGGGTGGTGGTTTAACTCCGAGCGCGCCATTCACGGGAAGGGAGTCTTTGAAGGTGTTGACTGACTCCTGGTGAATGGCGTTCAGTGCTTGTCGGTACACCGTCCTGTCCAGCCGTTGTTGCACGTGTTGCTGGATGATGCTCTTCGTGTCAAGTACTCCCTTCCTGATGTGCGTAGGTGGAGGTTCAGCTTCTATAAGGTGCCTGCTGGGGTGCTCCCTGCGGTAGCATAGATGCTTCGCTGTGCAAGTGATGCTCTCAAGACAGCCGGTTCTACGCACCGGAGTTAACCCGGATTTTATCCGGCCAAGGGCTGTCACCGTTTCGGCGAGCTAACCCCGTTTAGGTCAACAGGTAAAATTAGTCTAAGTCTTTGCTGTCATACCAACTCTTAACTGCCATTAAATGTTATAACTTATTTCCTTCATTCATATACATTTTTAGTTCATAATAAATTTGCAACTATTCTTTCGCACAAGACTGTATGAAATTGTTTATTGCATGAATTGTTGAAATTACGTTGCATACTTTTAGGCGTACATTATAAAAAAGTACTCAAACTTTATTGAATAAAATATTTAAAAAAAAAATGTTTCAGCGCTTTAATTAACCTCAATAAATCAACTGAATGTGGCACGTATTTTTACAGTTTGCCACAAAAAAGCAGTCAAACTCAAATTATTTTTATATTTATTTATACACCGCCCTGAGGAGCTAAATTCTTCTTAATAATTTCTAAGACGCATTACACTCCAGCGCACTTGTATAAATAAATAAATTTAAGTGTCATTATAATTAAGTGCGTGTGTATGTATGTATGTATGCCCAAGCAGCGTCTTTTTGTAATTAAAATGGGAATTTTCTCACAGCTCATAAGTTTTGTAATCAAGTAGCGCCACAAACGCTGAGAAGAACAAGCAAACACAATTTTACACTTCAACTATACATATTACACCTTCTTCAACCTGCAACACACACACACACATACACAGATTTTCAGCGCATTCAAATTAGTGTTGAGGGAGAAGAAGAAGAAAGTGAAGAAAAGGAGCACAGCATGAATGGGAAAGGATACAAAGAAACTTTTCTCCTACTCATCCACATCCTCGGTGGAATAAAAGTAAAATTACATATAAAAGAAAGCTTCGAAAGAAACTGCGTCAGAAGCACCCCCCCATCCACCTCCCACCCACGCAAAAGGTGTGAAGCGTAGACAGTTGCATTTTAAGTAGGCTGGATATCTTAGAATAATCAAGTGATGCCGTCGAACCCTTAAAAACGAGGTTAATGTGAGAGAATTTACAACAGCAGCCAGCAGTGAAAGTAAGTTGGTCGCCATGAGTGTGAGGCTGCGGAAACGAGTTAGGGAAGGGGGTTAGCTGGGCGCAACTTAAGGATGTTGCGGTAACTACTTCGTCTGCGTCTGAGCACCGCGCGTATATGACAGAAAATATCAGTGAAGTTGGTGACTTCAGCAAGCTGTTAATGTGCGGCTGAGCGTTTGATGCAGCACCATAGCATTATATGTGCACGTAGGTATTTATGTGTGTGCGTTTGGCAACTTGAAGCGACCTCGTAACTAGCATATCAGCGGCAACTCTATTATGCGTTCAACGACTTATACAACGACTCTGTGGCACAAGTTGATGGCAAGTTTGTAGCGAGAGTTGGTGCTTTTAATGAGCTTGTAATAATAAGGAGGGCGACAATAACGAACTAAATGATGACTGATGATGATAGTAAATAGAAGGAGTAGTGATAAATGTAATTATGAGCTACTTGCTGCAACTTTCACACCTTTTGCTACCTTCCACCCTCTACGTGAGATGTTTTTGTTTTAATGAAGATAATAGCTGCTGTGATTTCAAAGGCAGATTTTTTTTGCCTCCGTAGTAAACTACCACATAAGGCTATTGGAAGAAAGCACACAACTCTACATCTCTATACATATTCACTTCCACTGAATGCGAGCAACTTTCGCATTTTCTACTCTCTAAGTAGGCGTATTTTAGGTTACCAACTCGCCTGAATGAACGTGAGAAAACTAAAGGTTGTTTCAAAAGCTCATAGAAGGTATTTAGGCCAAGTACTTGACTGACTTATAGGAATTATACCACAGTAATAATAAAGTGATGATTTAATATAATAACTATATACCTTTCCAAACCGATTTATCGCCCAAACTATTGCGAAAATGGCTACCGAAAAAAATGAATTATTCAAAAGAAGAAATTAAAAAAAAGAACAATGTTGGTTTACGAACCAAAAACTATCGTATTCGTGCTCCACGCACATATCAAGTATCACTAAGAAGTTTCATATTATTTTACTTTTATTTTTAATTTTTAATTACTTATACGAGCATAAAATTAATTCAACACGAGAATTTCATATATACATGTGTGTGTGTATATTAAGCCATTAAGAAGTTATGTGGCACTTAATAAACAAGTTGGTTAATTATGTTTGTAATCTAACATCAATTCGTACCAAAAAAAAACTTTTGAGCTCATAAAGAGTTCATTGCACGCACATACATAGTGAAGCTGAGACCAAATAGAGCGTGATTCGGTATGTGAAATTTGATAACTTTGACAAAAAAATAATTTCTATATTTTACCAATTTTTTTATCTGACCCTCGCAATTTATTTTTAAATTTTTTAATACAACATCAATCTAGTGGCCACCTTTATTGGCTACAGCAAAATAAACTCATTTTGCTCCACTTTCCATTAATTTTTTGAGCATTAAGCGGAATATACGATGACTCTATACGAGTGTTAGTCATGTACTCGTCAATGGTCCGAAGATTGCTTGGGGTGTACTGGAAATCTGGTTGTCTAGCAAATGTCAACTCTTTGCTATACCAGAAATTTTTCGTTGCTGGAGCTAAACTGTTCGCGATCGGCAAAAGCTGATGGTCCTGGCTTCGTGCCCTGGCTTGACTAACATCCAAAATTATAGAAAATTCATTTACATCAAAAAAAAAATCTATTTATAAGTCGATTTTGTTTTATTTGAAAAAATGAGGCTCTGTCGCGTTTCATGGATCTCGAATAAACTTTCGATTGCCCAAATATAGAGACTTTCCTAATTAACGGTGTGAAACGAGTTGCAACGATTTGTGTCAGCCAATCGAGGGACTATTTGACCGTTTCCCAAGCGACATGATTGAGCGGTCGGCAATATCCTTCTTGTTAATTGCACTTTATACGAAAAGAAGTTCAATTCATGCTTCAAGATTCACTGTAAACGGGTTTGTCTGAGGTCAAAATGATGTGTGCGGTGACAATATGACTCACTCTGACATCTTCAAACAGTTCATTGGAGCCTGTTTGTTTGTTTGTTTGATGAATTACATGATGATGATCTCTGATTCCTCCGTACTCAAAAACATTCAACAACAAACCACGAATAGTATTCTGTGAACTATTTTCAATGTTTATGCAACTAATTCGTATGGTAAGCTAACGACTCCCACTACTTTATCTCATTTTCGCATAGTTGGCACGAATTTAATAGAGTTTTCAAGCATTGCCCCTATCGACCAACCATCGATATCTCCGCCACATAGTTCGCGTTGCGTTCGGTTGAAAGGGTGCAAGGTAAACAGTCTTTTTTTTCTCTACTGATCGTACCAGCCATTATTTTGGTGGTTTCGAAATCCAATTGCTTCTTTATTGGTGATAAATAAGGAGTTTATAATAGTAGTTCAGATTAGGCAATCTCGGTCCTCGGCGAAGACGATCGATCTCAGACTATTTGGTGATGTGGATCATAGCCTCTTTCGTACTCAGCTTCATATTTTCAAGGATATCCAACAGTTATGTAACGATGCTTTCTCAATAAAATCGTCGAAAAAATTGGAAACTATCATCCGTCGTTCGCAAAAGGCGAAGTCGTTAGCATTGCGTAGGGCGAGGTCGGAGTACTAGTTCGATCAACATCCAAAGTTATAGAAAATTAATTTTTCTAATTGCGGTCGCTCTCGGTAAAGAATGTCAAGCCCTCCGAGTATATGTCTGGCATGAGAGAAAAGCTCTTCATAAAAATCCATACACAAATTGGAGAAGGAGCTCGGCCGAAAATCACTTATTTCAAGACAGACGTCCCATTGCAACCCTATCTCTCATGAACAGAGACAGCGACCAAAGTTCAGCGTTGCCTCGAACCAAATATGTCGGTGAGGCACAAATGAAGTTTTTTCTTTTTTGAACTTAACCCAAGACTCCGCACGAATTGATTACCACACCAGGCTCAAGGATTGCTCACGTTTTCAGCAAGTGCCACTCAGAAAGGATACTCTGTGGAAAAAAGCGTAAAAATCCGTGATGTCTCGCTTGCAAGAAGGTACAAAATGCAAATATAATACAAAGAACTCTACTGTAACAGCAACAAAATGCGACAACTGAATTGCATTAATCCACTATTTACTCGGAACGTTTTTTATAACCATATATGTATGTACATATATACAAACACATATGTGCAAACACATTTATCGCATTTCGTCGATAAAAATCTTATCACACTGCAGCATATGTTTATGCCTTTTCTTCAAAAAAAATGGGAAAAAAGTACGATATATCAAGTATTTTCTTATGAGGATTTGCTTCAAGGACACAATTCAGTGCACAAATACAAAAATACATATATACACTTTGACTGTTTGTTATTGTCGCTGGAAGTTTTATTTTTCGTTTTTATTTATTTATTTTTTTATTTTTTATTTAATTTTTTTTTTTTTGCTGCAAAGAAACATTTCATTTGATATTTTCCTATTTTATTTCAAAGATAAACGAAATATGTAAAATGAAGGCAAATAATGGCAAAAGCACATATGGATATTCGTATGTATGTACACGTATATATGTATGTATGTATGTAGGAGTATTTGCAATGATATGATATAATATTTACACAGTTGCAGTAATTTGTATACATTTTGTATATACATAAAAACATACATACACTTAGCAATATGGTTTTACCGCCATTGAGTGTCACGTCCATCACTTGCGCTTATACACAATTGCTATTGCTACATCTACTACTAGTGCAGTGTAGTTACTATGTGTACAATTGGAAAGGATATTGTACTAGTTTAACGTGCTTGAGCTTATGGAAGAGCGTTACTTATGGCACACTGTTGGAAAATCAAAGTCATCAATGTTCCCATCAACTTGGCAGTTGATTTCCCGGTTCTAGCGATCGTAACAAAATTCAGCACATAGCCAATAACTAGAGCGCCTGAAAGCATACTACAGAAATCAAATTTTTTTATGCTCGCGAATGGAGCACAAAATTTATAATCCCAACGCGTGATTGTGCATAATCTTGGGTGGAGTGAAATATATGCATACTTAAATATTTATTTTAAACAATTTTCAATATTTTTAATTAAATAATTTTTTTATTATTTTTACTGTACACTAAGTAAGGAAAACTATGAGTTTAATATTGTTAGTATACATCATTCATATAAGCTTTTCCTACTGGGTATTCATGTGTGTGTCAAAGTGTTGCTTAAAGTATGCACTCATCTCTAGAGGAGTGTGCGTACGCTTATGTCCTTTCTGCTTGACTACCATATCCTCTTTCATTTACTTATTTCTCAATTCTTTGTACGTTCTCTCTCTTTACATTTTAACTTGTACTTATTTTTATTATTTCCCCAGAGCTATTTGTAATGCTATTGCTTTATCGGCACAAGCAGCAGCAGGAGTTGTTGTCAAGCAACGGGAAAAATAAAAAAATTATTAAAATAGGTTACGTGCTGAAGGAAGCTTCGAAGAAGACTTGATTTGCTTTTGACTTTAATTTATTCTGCTTTTTTCCAACCAATTCTACGCCGAGAAAATGTGAGCTTTGCTGCACCTAAAAGTATGCAGCATTTTTTCAAAGTATTTATGTATGTAAGTAGCAGAAGGAGAAGACATAGGCCCATCAAAATTCGGATCAGAATGACGAGCTGAGTGAAGTGAGAGTATCCATTTGTTTGTAGGCAAACTTGTCCCTTGTTTAATGAAACACACGAGGTTATTGACATTTGATGACGCTAGAGATACCTAGAAAGCTATGCCGGGCAGTAATTAAGGCGGGGAAGTGCCCGCGGTATGTGCAGAGTTAGGATTGTTCCATTTCTTGCTAGCTTGTCGGCCACTCAATTTCCTGGGTTGTCGTTATGTCCGGTGACCCAAACAAAGGTCGTTTCGCTTGCAACCATTATTATGCTCAAGATTTTCCCTACATCTTATTGCCGTCTGTAAACTCCGCAATCGCCTTTGAGTTTTGAATCGTCAGTCAAGATGGGCATAGTTCAAAAAACTTTTCTTTTTCACATTCATTCATTTGTTCATAAACTTATATTTTAGTATCCCTTTAGTTTTCTAAAATATCCACAATATCTTTCAGTGGTATGAAGAACGTGGGAAAAAAAACTACACCAATATGCATAATGACGAAAACTCACTTATCTTAAATAAATTTGCAAAAATTCTGATTGGTCCTTATGCAAAAAATTTGTAGTATACGTTCAGGCGCAAAGCCTACAAAGGCATGTAAAATCGACATTTCTGCCGTAAAATAATCCCCACTACTTGTTTTTGCAGTCTCTGTTGTGGTTGTTGTTGTTGTTGTTGTTGTTGTAGCTAAAATAATCGAAATACAATAAAGCTTATCCCAACAATGCTAAATATTGAATATCTCGATTGAAGTATGAAAAGGATATGCAAATTAATTTGAAGGATTTAATATGATTTCGGTAAAATACATATATACCTACATATACATATATGTATATACCCTTTTTGGAAAGCTAAGGCACGCTCACACTCTCGCACATAAATTGTAAAACGAGAATTTACCAAATTTCGCCTACCTATTTTTATTTTTTTTTGGATAACAGAAGCAACAACAATAAATATGAGGAGATATTTGCATTTGGGCAAAAATTCTCAATTTATTTTATGCTAACGCCAGCCGATTGTTGGCATAAATTATCTGCGCCGTTGTAGATGAACATAAATGTGTTTGTATATTTATGTGTACGCTTTGAAGGTGAGGATTTTCATGTGAATTTTCCAACGTTTTACCTTCATCACATACACACATACATATTTATATATGTACATACAAACACTTTTACTGATTTGTCGGTTTCATTTACTGTCTTCTGGCTATTCTTCTTCATGCTACCTTCTTCTTGATGAAGAAATATGAACTCAATTATAAATCACAAAGGAATTGAAATTATAATGCAAATACATACATATGTGTCTTTGGATGTGTATGTAACGGATATTAGGCTGGAACATAAGTATGCTTTTAAAAATGATTTCTTGTACTTTCTCCACATAAACCACGCGGTATACGCAAGCACTTGTTGAATTTGTGTATTTTGAAATTTTATTTCCATAGTTTTGAATATTTAATGTAAAATACATTAAAAAGTATTTTCTAAATGTTAGAAATTATTTTCTCCAAATTCAAAAGATTTTGCTTGCCCTTCCATTTCGATCTACTAAAAGCTTATCCATTGGCAGCGATGAGTGAATGCAGCTGTTGCTTCTATTTGATACATTGACGTCTTATTGACGCCTTTCTTATTTATAGGTTGCGGTTTTGACAGCCTCATTTTGATTTACAATGAATCCATAAATTGTGTGAAAATTGAATTGGCATTACGATGATGCAAAGGCAGGCTGTTCAAATGCTTTGAAGTTTGAGAAATCAAATAAATTTATTTTTAGAATACTTATAATTAACTATCGTAAAACGTAGTAAACGTAGTTTCCGAAAAGAAAGGGAAAAGTAATAAAATTATTTTAAACCATGAAAACTCATTCATTAAAAGATCAGTAAATGTACCTTGTTGGTTATAATTATTGCATTTGTTCACTCATTATCTCTTATTTATTCACTCATTCATTTATTTAATTTTTTATGATCAATTTATTTATTATTTATTAATTTTACAATTTTTTTCTTATTTATTAATTTTTTTATATATAAACTTATTTATTATTATTTTTATTTTATTTTTTATTTATTTTATTTACTTTAGTTCATATTCATTTATTTTATTCGTCTATTTATTTAATATGTGTAATCAATATTTTTTTAAAAGTAAATTTATCTTCTAATTTATTTACTTTTTTATTTTATTCATTTATTTTTTAAACGTTTTTTTTATTTGAATAAATGAATTCATTTATGTTTTATTATATATAATTTACCTTTTATTGATTTCATTTATTTATTTATTCTAACATTTTTAGTTTTTTATTTATTTACTTATTTACTTATTTATTTGTTAGCTAATTCAAATGTTTATTTAATTATTTACTCATTTGTTTACCCATTTATTTACTTCTTTATTTACTAATAAGTTTTTTATTTGTTTATTATTTTTAATTTACTTATGGTCATTTAATTATTTATTTATGTATTAAATTATTTAATTTGTTTATTTAATATTTATGAATTACTTAATTTTGTATTCAGTTAATTCATTAATTTATTTATCTGTGTATTTATTTAGTCTTGTATGTTTAATAATAACCTAATTTGTATAATTAACAAAATAATTTAACTTATTAATTTACCGATTTATTGTATTATTATTAATCAGTTTTTTTTATTTTTGAATTATTTATTTATTTATTTATATTTTTTTTATTTATTTTTTTATCAATTAGTATTTTATTTGTTTATTATTTTTTATTTGCTTATGGTCATTTAATTATTTACTTACATCTAGTTATTTACTTATTTTTTTAATTATTTCATTTATTTATTTATTATTTACGATGGTTGCTTATTAAATATCTAATTTTTATTAGTTAATTTCTTTAATATATTTATTAATCAGATTTTGATTTTTTAATTATTTATTTATTTATTTATTTATTTATTTATTTATCTATTTATTAAATTATCAACTAATTGTTTATATATTAATATTATTTTTATTTTAATATAGCTATTTATTTACTTTTGGTTTATTAATGTATTTATTTTCTATTTATATATATCTTAAAAATATAAGTTTATTTATTTTTAAATTATTTTATTTACTTAATATTTTTTTATTTATTAATTTTTTTATTTATTTATTTTCATGACGAATTTGCTCCAATTAGCAACTAAATAAAATACATACATATATAAAATGGGAGATGTGTGACTCATCGTACGACCGCTTCTGTCGTTAAGTAAATGTCAGTTTCATGTCAAAAATCACAGATAAAGCGGCCCAACTGATTAGCGATAACGAGTGGAATGTAGTCAAACAGAAGTAAAGTAAATCAACTCAGCAAAAACAAAAAAAACACTAACACCTCTAATTAACTACAAAAATATTTACTCATACTCAAGGCAAGAATATTTAAGATGTAAACAATCAAAATTACTCTGAAAAAAAAAATGTCATGTTTACAGAAAATTTGCTAAAATCCCACTAAACAAACGCACGTTCTCCATTCTGAAAAAGAGAGCAAAATCGTTTATAAATATGTACATACGAGTACATACAAATAAATGAGCTCATTTTAATTGACGTACACTTGATTTCCTTATATATTTAAGCTTTGATTGACCTCAGACGCCTAATAAAGTACACAAACACAAAAACAAAAATAAAATAATTAAAATAAAACATAAAATAAGTAAAAAAAAACAATTTAAGTTCGAGAATAACAATAACAAAGTATTACACAATAAATGAATATAAAGAGGCGCATTGAATTCAAAATTAGCGTTACTTACTTATATAGATGTACATACATATGTACGAGTATATGTATATATTCGCATACGTAAGGCAGCTCAAAAGGTAAACAAAGCGCTAAAAGGCAAACGATTCAAACATAAATCAATAGAAAAAAGAATGAACAACGAACGATTCAATTAGCAGGTGAAAAGCGAGTGAGCTTGCGCCCATGTTTCTTCACAGTAGTGTGAAAATTCACTGAAAAATTCACTAACTTTTAGTATAACTAATCTTCTGAATATAGCGTCAGACTGAAAATATTGAAAATTGTTAATAAAGTTATGGCACAAGGATTATTATCTGGACAGTCCCTGATTGTCCTCTGATCTCAGAGGTTTCGAGAAAATATTAAGCTTTGCCGTAGATCAAATTATTTCGCCATATTTTCAAAACCGAGAGCTCTACGATTAAAAAAAATATTATTCCACAACTTTTTAATAGTTTTTATGGATTTTTATTTAAATATTTACCTTTTTTTCTTTTCAATAAAATCAAATGAAAAACTTTTTCAACTCAATTATTTTTAATCTCGTTATGTATGTATAATAGTTAATTTTATCCCAAAAGGTGCACTAAAATCAAATACATTAAACACATGTGAATATATATATGTATCTACAAATGCAAGTCTATGTATATAATATGCATGCGTAAGATTAAAAATTTGTTATTTTCCATTAATTTTCTAATTCGATATTTTTGTGCATATATTTATTTCTATATATATATATATGTACGTGTGTATATGTAAGTAACTATAACTCAATTTCATATAATTTCCTGCGGATATCCTTCCGCTTTAGATTAAAACTATTCCATTTTAAATTTCATTTTACTGTTGTTGCTGATTTTCGCAGTAGACTTTCACCCCTTCCTTCACATTTTTCCACTCAACCAAAGCATTTCACGTTTGTGTAGCGTCTAGCAAGGACCTGTCTTGGCAATATTCAATGTACGACCCAACTTCTTGTAGTCCTTCTGCGTGCACTCGAACTCGCAACGATTTTTGTAAGTAATACCATTAGAGCCGCAGATTTGTCCTTTCTGCGAGAGATCGCATGGACAGAAAGATGCCGCCGAAAGGTTGGCATACACAGCCATGAGCACTAATAAGACGGAGAAGAGCGAAAAGAATTTCATTTTTGTATATTTGTATGCACTTGTGTGTTTGTAAAGATTCTCAGTTAAAAGTAGTTTCACGTTCTATTAGAAAACAACCGATCAGCTTGCACGCCCAAATCAAACTGAAGTGAAACGCCGGCTTGTGATCCAACTAGTAAAAGCGTTTGGTGGGAGCGAGTGAGATGAGGAGGAGGAGAGTCGTCGTCAGCGTCGTCGTTGAGTAAATATCCAACATATTAGTTTCATTTCTTTCTTAGCGACTTCCGATACCTGTAAGCGTGTAAGCGTACGAGTATGTACGTGTACGTGCGTTAAGTCTAGTACTCAGAGAGAGTTTATACATGCATACGTGTATGAGTATGTTATATTTGTGTATAATTATGAAAAATGAATGGAATTAATGATTGTATATATCTGTCGAACCCTCTGGAAGCACCATTCGAAAAATCAAGTGCGGATATTGCAGGTATGCTGAAGGAGTGTGAGGCATTGCTGACATCGGTGGAAAGAAATACTGGCTCGGTAAGCTCTCGGTAACTTTCATTTGTATCATTCTCAACGTTGAAGGAGGGAGTTATTGGCGCTGGTAGCTCTGGGAAACCGATTACTGAGACATTGGCGACGTCGTCGGAGGGATTTACTGTAGTTGAGAGCTCTCGGTAACTTTCACGTGTATCATCCTCAACGTTGATGGAGAGACTTACCAGCGCTGCTAGCTCTGAAAATCCAATAGCTGAGTCATTGCCGTTGTCTGCGAAGGGAGCTACTGAAGTTGAAAGCTCTCGGTAACTTTCACTTGTATCATTCTCAGTGTTGAGGAAAGAGGTTACAGGCACTGGGTTCTCCGGGAAACCGATAGCCGAGACATTGGCGTTGTTGGCGGAGAAATTTACTGGCGTTGACAATTCTCGGAAACCATCAGCTGTATCGTTGGCAACGTTCACGCTTATACTTAGCGGTGGCAAAGGCTCTGGGTAACCAACATTCATGTCTTTAACGTCGTTGGCATTGAGAATTGCAGCCGTTGACAGCGCTCGAAAACGGTCAGCTCTATCATTGTCAACGTTGAGTACGGTAGTTAGTGGCAGTGAAAACTCAGGAAACCCGATAGTCGTGTCATTGCCGACATTTGCCGAAGGAATTATTTGCGATGAAAACTCTGGTATACTGACAGTTGCGCCGGCAGGAAGTTTTACTTTCATTAACAGCTCAGGGAACTGTTCTCTATATATAATATTCTCCTTGTTTGCCGAAACATTTTCAGACGTTGACAACTCCTCGCTCTCAACAATGTTATGCTTTCTAAGATGCACTCTAAAATAGTCGTGTCGCTTGTAAGTATATGAGCAAAGGTGGCATTTATATGGCCGCTCCCCGAGGTGAATACGCCTATGAGAACGCAACTCAGGATAATTTGTAAACTGACTACTGCAGTACTTGCATATATACTGCTTCTGTGGTTTCTTTTTGGTTTGTGGCGTCAGTGGTTTCTTTGGCTTATGGGATGTCTGCGATTTCTGTAGTTTCTTAGGATTCTTAGATCGTCCGCCCACGCCGCGCGCGCATGCAGGCTCTGTTCTCTGTTGATGTTGTTGATCGAGTGCGTTTTCGTACATCCAATGGTCACTGAGTGGTGTTGGTATGCTCATCGGAAAAGTGTCAGTGGGAAATGCTTGTTGTTCTTCTAGTTCGTAGTGTTGTTGGATGTTCTGCCTATAATACTGTTCATGTAAATCATTCTGCTCTTTTTGCAGATATGGCATGCTATCTTGTTGTTTATGCATTTTATTCGATCAATTGTTGTAGCTAATATTACTCAATTTATTAATTCAATCGAATGCTGTTCTAACGCGCCACTTCGGCGACCACTGAAAATTTTGCAATAGAAACTACTGGGGGAGAAAAGAAAGAGTATTATTATTCGAAGCTTGATATTCCAAAATTGAGTTGACTTCAATATATTTGTTTCGTCACATTTTATCAGTAACAGTAAGCACTTTTATTCATAACAGCACAAAATATCGCTAATATTTTTTGTTTATTTAAATTCCTTTTTAACACAATTGTTACATAATTATTCTTCTTACCTTTTATTATTGAAACTTTTTATGTAAATTTAATTTAAACAAAGTATATTGTCTCTTTACACAATTTTTTTCATTTTCATAATTTCTGCTCAATTTATTTATTGTCTTTAACAATCCGTTATTTATATTGTAATTATGTTTCTTTGTTTTTCTTGTTTCTTCATGCCCTAGCGAGGAAAATTTTTATGTATGCGATTTTCACCACATTCCCTAATTGAAAATTAAAAAAAAAATATTATACCTTTCGTTTTTTTTTTTTGGTTTTTTTTTTTGATTTTGCACTAAAACAGTTCTAAATTTTATATTCCCATATGAAGTATCCCACGCCCGATGTTTGACTTAAATAAAAATTTCAGTAAGAAGTAATACTCCTCTTGATTAATAATTGCGCCTTTGGGTGGAAAGCTCATTGCAAAAGACGAGAAGTTGATACTGAAGTAACGTCTGAAAAGCTTTTAAACTAGTAATATTGGATTGAGTTAAATTGTACGAGTATGAAATAAAAATGCAACCAATTATTTTAAGAAAGCAGCTTTCTGATTTACCAGGTGTGTTAGTTGAAATTTGCCGGTTTTATCGATTAAGTAAACACTTAATTTTCAGAGGAATCTCAAATTTTTTTATTCAAAGTATTAACCATTGGTTTCACATTTCGCCCATCTCCCAAGCAAATTATGGATACCATTCCAAAAAACTTTTTATCTTTCGAGGCAAACCATTCGGCGAGCCATTTTTCGACTTCTTTAAAATTAGCGAAGCACTGCTCTGCAAGGGAGTATCCCATCGATGCGAAAAGGTGATAGTCGGACGGGGCGTGGTCTGGAGCGTACAGTGAGGGCGATAATATTTCCCAATTAAGTGTTTTTAATGTGTCTTTCACCGTTCACGGCGCGTTGTCATGTTGCAAGATAACTTTGCCATGTCTTCGGGCCCATTCCGACTGTTTTTCGATCGACGCATGATTCAAATTGATCATTTGTTGTCGGTAGCGATCCGTGTTCACCGTTTCACCAGGTTTTAACAACTCGTAGTACACCACACCACACTGGTCCCTCCAAACACAGACCATTGTCTTACGGTCAAAGCGATTTGGCCTTGCAGTCGATGGGCCAGCTTCACCAGGGGAAAGCCTTGATTTTTTTCGCTTCGGGTTCTCAAAATAAATCAATTTTTCGTCCCCCGTGACAATTCGATGCAGAAAAGATTTCCTTTCGAATCGTTGAAGCAGCATTTTACAAACGCTTTTTCGATTTTCCATTTGTCTATCGTTCAGCTGGTGTGGCACCCATTTTCCATACTTCTGGAACTTTCCCATGGCTTTTAAACGTTGGCAAATTGCTCCTCGAGTCACATGTAGTGTTTCTGGCAAATTTTGTTGTTCCGATTGGGTTGGATCAACATGCAATTCCTCGTCTTTGAACTTTTTCGCTGCACCAGGATGTCCATTGTCTGCCAAATCGAAATCTCCACTTTTAAATGGACGAAACCATGTCTCACATGTTCTAATCACTGGAGCATGTTCACCATAAATTTCTACCAGCAACCGGTGAGCTTCAGCTGCTTTTTCTTTTGATGAAATAAGAAAAGCAACGAATGCCGCAAATGCGATTTACTTGGAACGAAACTCGACATATTCACTGAAGTAAATAAATACGACGCTATTATTTTGGCGGAATGTGACTTGCGTATTTTTGTAGGTTAATGTCAATAGAAATAAATTACATACATGCCAAATCATAGAAATTTATACATATTGCTAGCGACATCTACTAGTAAAACCGGCACACTTCAACAAACACATCTGGTAAATTTATTCTAATTCACTCTTTTTATTCTCTCTCTCTCTCTCTCTCTCTCTCTATCTATATCTCTCTCTCTCTCTCTATCTATATCTCTCTCTCTCTCTGTCTCTCTCTCTCTATCTATCCATCTCTCTCTCTCTCTCTATCTATCTAACTCACTCTCTCTCCCTTTCTCTCTCTGACTCCCTCTCTCTCTCTCTCTCTCTCTCTCTCTCTCTTTCTCTTTCTCTCTCTCTCTCTCTCTCTACCTCTCTATCTATCTCTCTCTCGCTTGGGATTAAATACATTACCTGAACATACTAAATTATGTATTAATTATGTATATATGTCTAACTGAAAATGTTATGACATCAAAGCACAAAATACTTTTATATTAAATACATATGGAGTAGTACGCACATATTTCCATATACGAGCGAATCATTATTTATGGTACATAATAAATATTCAAGTTTTCTTTTATTCCGGAAGGACTCGTTAAAATATCTTTACCTTTGTATGTATGGATATATATTTTTACTGTTTATTTATACGTTATTGCTGTAGATATGTGCAAATGTATATATATATATTTACATTTTTTGTAAAAATATATAGGTATTTCCATCGTTGTTTTTGAATTTTCTTTTGAAGAAAATCATTGCTTCCTGTGTATACCTTTCGCTTCGCATTAAATGATACGCCACTCGCGCTCTTGTTGTTTTTGTTCCATTTTCCAGTTCTGCAGCAAAGAATTAACCAATATACATAAATATCTTCGTATTTTATGCACCTGCTCTCACTTTTCCAAATTAATTATGCTTGTCGAGCGCCTTTAAAGGATCTGTCTTGGCAATATTCAGTAAGCGAATCGCACTTATTCGCAAAAATTCTTTAAGATAATACCGTTGAACCTGGGGATTTCTACTTTTGGTAAGATTTCGCAAAGACAGAAGATGCCGGCGAGAGAGTAACGAATGTAATCGGAAGTCGTAGTAAAGTGCTGAGGAACAAAGAAAATTTGAAATGTGTGCTCTTCAAGCAAAAAGATGATGAGGGAGACCATTGTCATTGAGTAAATGAATTGTTCACTTTTTTACCTGCTTATACATATATTGTTGGTATTTTTTGCCTTAATGTCTTTTGAGTACAGTGAGCTATTTCTTTGTATTAAATAAATAACATAAGTTTATAAATTTTACTTATGAGTGATAAGATTGCAGAGTTATCGATCAGATTGTCTAAAATCAGCTGACTACTTTCGACGTTCGCAGTCCTCACTTGCTTTCACGTCCACCGGGATGATGGTGTCATCAAGTGCATATGTTGAGCAGTTAGTGTCTCCTCTCATTACATGACATTAGCTCTTGCAGTATCGCTTTAGCAGTTGGCAACATCTCCGCAGCGTGGTATACGCTGAAAAGTTTTACGTTCATTTGATTGCTCCTCTGAATAGATTTTGGAAACCCTTTACCACAGAGGCGGAATTTTTGCTGTTTCTCATTGGCATCTCGGCTATGGTAAATGCGCCATAGATCTGTTCTTCGAAAAGCAAATATTACACGAATATAGCCACTTCTCGGTGTGTATACGCTCGTGTATGAGAGGGTTGTACGACTTGGGAAACTGATATTTGCAATACTGCCAGGTAGACCCTTGCTCTAGTTTCTTGTGCTTACTCAAGCGTCGTTAGTAAATCAATATTTAATTAAAAACATTATTTTGACTTTATTTTTCTTTTAATTAAGTATTTACTTTTCACCTTTTTGCATATATTCTTTATGCTTTTTACCTAAGTGTAATTAACATTTCTCTTGTACTTTAATTTTTCCCTCGTCTTAATTTCTTTTATCAATCACTCTTTCTTGAACAACATTCAATTTGATACTATTGATCTTTATTATGATACTCTCTTCTTTATTATTATTCTATTTCCCTTATACCTTCCATGACAGCCTCTCAACAAAATTTCAGCAAACTACCGAAATTTATACCTCAAATTCCCTGAAATATTGCATTAAATGTCTAAAATTTTGGAAGGTGAAAGACAGCAAACTGAAGATTCGGCTTTTCAGGCATAAAACTGCCATTCAACTAGTGTGAATGGTGCCACTCAGCCACAACTCTTTTCGCCACGCTCTTCTACTCGTTTGTTAGTACGAGTGTATACAGTAGCCTCTCATATAAAAGGTGCACACTAAAAAATTCATATTAAAATGCTGCTCTAAATTTTCAATGAAACTATTTTATTTTTTCTTAATTTTTCACTAAAAATATTTTTGGCTTTTTTTTGTTCATTTTTGTTTTAGTGTTTTTGTAATTACTTATAATTAATTAAACATAATAATTCACTATCTAAAATATTTATTTTAAATTTTTTCTTCAACTATCTGTTAGTAATATTGTGGTTTTGTTTTCATTTCTTCCTTCTTTTTTCTGCATTTCTTCGCTATGTGTTTTTCTTGCTTCCTTTATTTTGCAAGGTTGACAATTTATAGCGGTACAATTGGTAATCATTGTAAAAATAATAAGGATAACAGCGAAATAGGTTGAGTATCTCATTTTGCGCTTTCAATCTGGACTTTTAAACCACACTTCTGTAAGTTCAACCGACAACTGAGAAGACAAATATAAAACTTCTGATGCCTTCTTAGAGCTAAATTTGATAAAAGTAAATACGCTTTATTAGCAAACAATGCAACTATTTGTGGATAAAGCAAAATTTATTAAAAGCATTAGTAATTTTTACTAGAAAAAGTGTGTATTGTAATAGTTGGAAAGTTCATGCACTATTTAATATACATACATATATTATTCCATTATCATAGTTACATACAAACATACATGGTACATAATACTAAAGGTGCCGTCAGACGTTGCAACTAATTAATAATATTGTTTGTCAAAATGACAAATTTCGAAATTTAATTTCAAGAACAGTCACAAATAGCAGAATAGTTTACCAAAAATCTTCTATCGCAATTCTTAAATCCTTTAACAGCAATTACAAAAGAAATAAAAATCTTACTGGTACACCACGTGCGATTAGATATTTAATTTCAGAATTAAAATTGCAAATAAATGAGTGCAGCCACACACTACAATTTTTATTTCCGCAATTATATGAATTTAAATTGCAGAAACCAGCAAAGTAAAACATTACTGTTTATTCTGCTGTTAATTTTTAGCCCTATTTCTGTCAAGAAAATGATTTTTCAGTTTATTTTTATTTTTTAATTTATTGTCAGTGCTAACACTTTTACACAAGAACATATTTCAATATGTAGTCATAGCTGCATCTCTACATCTTTCCTCACTCATTTGAATATTATTCTACTTGCTGGTATTACCTCTATAGTATAGAGTCTATACTATTACTAGGTTTTAATTATACTTCCTCTTTTTTGTTGTTTTAAATTTTCATTTTTTTTTTCCTTTATCAATTTCCACAATTTGCATACTTAATTAGAGAGTATCATTTCTCGCCTCCACGAGCGCTGAAATGCTCGATACTCAACTAAATGGCGTCAAGTGGCATTTCCTAAGCGCACGAGAAGTGTTGGCTATTTTTCGCTGTTTGTTTATGCCCACCCACACTGTACTGTTGACACTTCTAGGTGTATGTAATATATATAAACAAAACTAGTGGAGAGCAGAGAGTTCGATAGAGTTTGCTTAAATTAAAAGAGCTTAACTGCTATCCGTAAATTGGAGCGTTGAGCGCTAAACCACTGTCAAAAATCCTCATGGCAAATGGAATTTTAAATTTTGACAGCGCATTATATGTTGAAGTTAGATTTGAAGGATAAAAGTGTGAAATAAAGGAGAAAATACTGACGAAAAGGTATAGGCAAATGAGAGAAAAATTTGATAAATAATTTGTATTTTGCAAATAAAATAATAAATATTCAATAAAAAAAATTAATTCAACTTGTGGAGGCACACTTTTGGCGACCGATTAAGCTCATAGAATCTTGTTTGAAATAAATGTAATTACTTTATGAAATGTTCTTAAAATAATACGAAGTTGAAGACAAAGAGAAAACGCAAAAACATTAGCGCTCTTACTTTGGGATAGCACGCGTTGTCACTCATTGGCGTTAGAAAACGCTACGCCGAACGCTCCAATTTAGGTATGTCAGTAGGTGTGACTGATGCGGGAGCTTTGTATTATAAAATACTGCAGAGCTTTTTTCTAACTTAAAATATGCGGACCTGTTGACAGTCAAGTTATCACTGGCCTTACTAAAAGTGCACTTTACCTTTTCGCTTAGCGCCGGCTCGAGAGTTAAAGTGAGGGAATGATTTACTAAAGTTTATGCTAACTGAGTTTAAATAAATAAGAATATGTGGTATATATAATTGGCGCTTTGTAACCGCAGAGGCGATTTTCAGCCGAGGGAGCTACAGCTTATTGTAAGACGCCTCCTACCGCCGATGGATTTGTATGAGGAGCTTACTTTTCATGTCAGAAATACACTCGGAGAGTTAGACATTCCCTATTGAAGGGAGACTGCAATTAAAAAAAATAGTTTTTCGATTTTATCAACATCATTTAAAAGAAACGTTCTTCTTTATATTATAGATAAATAATGTTTAAGAAAAGTTTAAACAAGAAAGAACCGAAACAAAAAATGGAGATCTTCAAATCGGCTTTTCATACTACCATTTAAATGGGCATCCGCGTAATATCTTCTCTGAATCCTTTTAGGTGTTGGAAGCAATCAATCAAAGAAAAATATAAAATATTATAGAAAACTAACTCTGAATAAAAGGCAAAATGGCAAAACAGTAATAGTCGACTTTAGAAAAGTAATTGAAGAGTGCTTAACACAGTCTCTCGCTAGAGCATGTCGCTAAACTGGCTACAATGGCCAAAAAGTTAGGCTGCACGTTAAGGTTTTAGTGTCACTCTAACTAACTGATTATGGGCCAAAGAATTTAAAATTAACAAATTTTATATTAACAACCTTTTTACTAGATTTAATCATTGCGACAAAGCAAATTTAAAAATTGTATGCTCTTTATTTTAAATGTATCAAAAAGAAAAAAAATTTAGCGACAGTTCATAAAACTTCAACAAAATTGCTACATCTCACTAGTGCTTGTTTTCGCTTCGATTTTTCGTTTGTTGCTTGGTTCTTACATCGTGCGCTTTCTGTGTTAGTCACTAAGCTAACGGTAGTTAGCACTTACATACTTCTATATCAGTTTACTGAAAAAAGCTCAAGAACATTCTAAGGTTTTGGCATAAAAGCTTTGCGCTTTAGACCAATTGTTTTGAGCTTTTAGCACAAAGCTTTGAAAATTAAACCAATATATGTATATAAATGAAAAGGTTGATTTTTAGTTAGAGAAATTATTTATACCAAAAAAAGTTTGAAAGAAATGTTTGTAGAAAATTAAACACTGGAACTCATACTACTCTATGACTAGACTGCGAGAGTGAATGGTTTATTTGTAACGAGGTCGGCAAAGGAAGGTCAGGCATTTATGTGAATCACAAAACTACTTTGGCCTGTATGAAACTTAAAACAAATTGCCATTCTAATGAAATTTGTTTCGGAAAAACCCAAATAGCATCAAGTTTCGGTGCCTATCATATTTACCAGACGACCGCATTAACCGAATGATTAGCAGTGCGTGATACCATGCGGAAGGCCACGAATGTGAATACTGGGCAGAGCAAAGTCTAAAAACATTTTAATTTATTTTTTTTTTAACTGTGGCTACCCCTCGGCATGGAATGTCTACCCCAGCAAGTATATTTTTGACATACAATAATAGCTCGTCATAAAAGTCCATAAGCCGTAGGTCCCTCCACTAATCAGTTTCTCGATTCGCGAAAAAAAAACTTCTTCTTTATCTTCTTTACTGGCTTAAGAACCGGTTACGAGTTTATAGACAAGTTAACAACAGTGCGCTATTCCTTCTTACTTTGCGCTGCTCAACGTCAATTGGAAATACCAAGTAGAGCCAAATCCTTCTCATTCTTAACGGAGTGGAGGTCTTTCCCTGCCTCTGCTTCCACCAGCGGGTACTGCACCGAAAACTTTCAACGCTGGAGTGATTTCATCTATTCCGACTACATGCCCTAACGAGCGTAGCCGCTGTCTCTTGATTCGCTGAACTATGTCAATGTTTCCTCACATCTCGTACAGCTCTTCGTTCCATCGACTGCGGTACTTGCCGATGCCAATGCACAGATGGACCATAAATCTCACGCAAAACCTTTCTCTCGAAAACTCCTAACAACGACTTATCAGATGTTCTCATCGTCCATGCCTCCGCACTATATAGCAGACCGGAAAGAAGAGCAACTTGGAAAGTTTGATATTTGTTAGTTGGGAGAGGACTTTACTCTTCCACTTCCTACTCAGTCCAAATAAGTAAGAGTGGTTAAGCGTTAGATTTCAAGGCTTATATTGTTGTTGGTGTTAATACTGGTTCCAAGACACACTTAAACTTATGAATGTTAACAGTGACGTGAGAGCCAAGACGCGAGTGCATTGACTGTAAGTTTGATAACAGTAGATATTTCGTCTAGTCTTCGTTCACTACCAGATCTAGTTCTCCACCTAGCCCATAAGCTTCACTTTCTTATCCAGTCTGGAAAACCTAGAACTCACAGCGCGGCTGATGACGCCAGTGATATCTATATTATCAGCCTATGCTAACAGCTTTACAATCGTATAGAAGATTGTACTTCCCCTAATCAGCTCAGCAGCTCGAATTATTTTCTCAAGCTATAGATTAAAGACGTCATACGATAAGAAAGTTCTCCACTATAATATTAGGTAAAGTAAAAAGTTCGTTCGGTTTTTTTTTATGCAAATGGTTCCAAACGGTTTGCTGGCTCAGCGGTTAATTAAGTGCTCACGTGACGATCTGTTTCCACTATTTCCATGATTTTATCGCAATTTTTGACGACAGTCGTGGTGCATCTTTGACATCGAAATTACCGGAACGGAACCTAACAAACCACTTTGTGCTACACGTTCGTTTACAGCCCATAAACTAAATTAATTTTTTCAGCCGCTTTGGCTGCTTTTTCGCCTTGATCGAAGAAAAAATGTAAAATTTAGCGAATTTTCTCTTTGCTGGTGTCCATCTTTGACGAGCGCTCACAACGTACTGAGTCAATCAATCGAAAAACTGTCAAAGACAAACTTTTAGCGCGAATAAACACGTTTTCATCGCCGCATAGTATGACATGATGCGACACGTAACACTAGTTCTATGGACAATAACGCCATCTCTTAGTTAAAAACCGAACGAACTTTTTACTTTACCTAATATTTCCAAGCAAATGGAATATCCTAGGAGAGCCTATCGCCAATAAAATTCAGCAGTGACTTAACGAAGTGTTCTAAAATCGTCGACTCTTTCGAAAACACCTCATGCCTTATTTCTAAGTGCAATTAACAAAAATACGTATGTATGGTATATAAATTTCAAGCAAAGCTTTTTCCCTCACACTAAAAATTAACTAATTTCGTCATTTCATTATCTCCCGTATTAAAAAGCAAAAACAAAAGTAAAAAAAATTCTAAATAATCATAATGCATTTAAGTTGAGCTTTTGTTAATTATCAATAGATCATCGCACATACATACATACATATGTATATTAAAAATCTATAAATGCCACAGAAGCAGTGTAAATATTTTCATTACCCAAAGTAAACTTCAAACAGTTGCATTATTTAGAAAATCAAATTAAAATGAAGCATTTTAACTTATTCGTCGTAATCTTCTTGGCTTTGGCGATGTATTTCACAACAACAACAAACGCACAAGATTACTGCGCCTGCCCGTACAACTATGCCCCGGTCTGTGGCAGCGACGGCCGAACATATGGTAACGAGTGTGATTTCAAGTGTAATCAGAAGACACGTCCTGGATTGAGACTAGCGCATAACGGAGTGTGTTAAGAAGAATACTTTTTAAAGAAGGCAATTTTAAAAAACACAAATTGCATATTTTTCGGTTGTTTTTTTGGAAATGTGACCTTGCAGTTATATATGTACAATACATAAATAAATTAGCAAATAAATATTGTGAAAAAATAGAATGTTTTGTGTATAAAAAGAGCAACAAAAAAGTTAATAAATAGAAATTATTAAAATGAAATAAAATGCAAAAATTTTTTATTTAATGACAAAGTATTATTTTGGGTCAGTAAGTCAAGTTTGTTATGCGATAAAGCCTGACTCTTTTTAATTTTCTCAGTATAATAAATTTGTTTATTTCTAAGAAAAATTGCAATGTCTGCTATATTGAATGAAATTAAAAGGAAATCAGATTTTGATTATGCATACATACATACATACATATGTACATACATCTGCCTAGTGATATAATATTTGCAATGCTTTACGGAATAACCATATTTGTCTCGCAAATAATAAAATAATTATACAAAATTTGATAAAGCAAGTACTGTCATAGCTCAGAACTTCTCGTTTCGATGCTTCTATACATTTACTCAATTGTTCATTTGTTAAAAACAAAAAATATTAATATTCGTACTTGTACTTAAATTTATATTTGAACAACTTGCGTTTAAACTTTATATGTATTCATGTTTGTATGTGCGTACAACTGTATCTGGTTCTTAGAAACTAAGAAAATTATAGTAATAAACGTGAACATATATACTACATAAGAACATTAGGGTAGTTGATATAATTCGTTTTCGTAAGCCGCAACAAGCGCAGAGAGACTTAGTTAAGAAATTCACACAATATATTATTAATTATATTGTCCTTACTTTACAATAAAAAGTTTAAAGTTCATTTATTTTTCGGAGTTTATTGACGTTTAAGAATTATTGTTGTTAAATTAATTAAAAATTCGTGCAGAAAAAAACACCAAATTATTACTTTAAAAATTATTTTAGAAAGAAATTATTTATCATATGAAAATATTATCACACATCGATAAAGAAAATTTCTTGGACCATCCTAATGCTATTATTTTTGGTATATATGAGATCAATTGCTCATGTCTTTCATGTTAATGAATTATCAATGGTAAAAGTAACATACATTAACTTCAATAAACTTTTTAACCATTTAATACCGTTTAATGACTTTAAGCTCTTCAAATTTACTAAAGCCTAACTGCATCAATAAACAAATTTTAGTAATGAAAAAGCGAATATTCATGTTTGTACAAAAAAATATTTTAAAAGTTTTTGTTACATCGTAAAATCTTAAAAAAAATATTAACTGTAGTTTAAATATATTTTATTAAGTATGATTTTTCAGTTTCAATAACACGTGTTATTTTTATATTCAAAAAAACTTTGTTCAGTTAATATCATCCAATTCCAGCCATAAAATACCATTAATTATCTCTCTATATCGCTATCCATTCATGACCCCGCTGGAACATAAGCCGGGCCAAACAGTTACACGTTAAGTATAAATCATTGATTTTCCGAATCCCAGATGCGACAATTTTTCTTATTGACGTAGTCATCGAGGTAAAAATAGGCCTAATCAGTTAAGATGATTTTGCGATGAAATTTGTATAGTGAATTTTAATCATTTCAATGCGTTGTTGAAGCGCGTGATGCCATCTACCAGAATAGCAGACTATTGAAAATAACACCTCTTATAGGAAAACCCCTTTATTAGTTATTAATTTCTGTCATATTCTATACGAACTTTAAAATTACATATTTTCTAAATATTTTCAAATACTTTTCTTATGTTTTCTGGGTATCTTTGTATAAAATAAAAACTACCTTACTACTTAGCCACGCTTACTATTTATTTAACAATTTTATTAAGAAACTCTTTGTGTTAGTGACGACTTCATGTTACTAGTTTTTCCATAAAAGCATATTAGCACTCAACATGGCAATTTAGTTCACTTCCGAAAGTACTTACGCTAACTATAATACATATATACCGCGCAGAAACTGCAAAATTTAAAAAAAAATTAAACTATATACATATATAAACGAAAGAAATCTCTAACGAAAAACATGAAATTTCTGGAACTTATTGCCTTTCTCTTGGTGGGAATCTTTCTACTTGCCAACGTAACCAACGCCGATAGTGTGACCGAGGAAGACCGACCTATCTGCATTTGTCCGCGTGTCCTGCATCCTGTTTGTGCTGAAAATCAAGTAACTTATGTGAACGAATGCGAATTTGACTGTGTTCGAAGGCAGGAGGAACGTCAGGGGCGCAGTCTTGCATTATTACGGGAAGGACGATGTGAAGACAAATAAATAAAATTTTGTATGATTTAATAATGACAAAAAATGTTCTTTTACATTACTGAAAATTATATGCAAATTAAAAATGTGATAATTTATTAATTTTCATGATAAATTTAATTTTTTTATTCCATACAAGCTGTTCTTTAATAATAATAGTAAAGGGAAAAAGTATATTTCTATTAAGAG
The DNA here is from genome assembly GCA_037013455.1 of Ceratitis rosa. Taxonomy (NCBI): domain Eukaryota; kingdom Metazoa; phylum Arthropoda; class Insecta; order Diptera; family Tephritidae; genus Ceratitis; species Ceratitis rosa. Next base: position 3,379,027 of record JAWMAG010000010.1, read on the forward strand.
AACATGTTTGCCACATTAACAGAGTGGTTAGCAGTGTGTTCTACAATGTATAAGGTTATGGGTTCAAAAACTGATCCAGACCAACGAATAAAATTTTAAATAAAATTAATTTTTATAATTGCGGTCGGCCCTCGGCAGGCAATGTAATCCCTTTCAATTCCGGCCTATTATTAAAAGCTTTTCTTAAAAGAACATCATCGGTTCCAAGACGGCTTAGGAAAACCTGTAAATTTATTCATTTATTGGAAAGCTGGCCGCAAATCTCTACAGCGGTTCAAGGGCTAGGACATATCATAATCAGACTTTATTCTATGCTATTGTGTCTAACATAATTTGATGAAATTTTAGTTAATTATATTTTATTTTACTTTATTGTATTTTACTTTCTTGTATTTTGCTCCATTTAATTTCATTAAATTTTTTTTTATTTATTTTATTTTATTTTATTTTTAATTTATTTTATTTTATTTTATTTTATTTTATTTTATTTTATTTTTATTTTATTTTATTTTATTTTATTTTATTTTATTTTATTTTATTTTATTTTATTTTATTTTATTTTATTTTATTTTATTTTATTTTATTTTAATTTATTTTATTTTAATTTATTTTATTTAATTTTATTTTATTTTTATTTTATTTTATTTTTATTTTATTTTATTTTATTTTATTTTATTTTATTTTATTTTATTTTATTTTATTTTATTTTATTTTATTTTATTTTATTTTATTTTATTTTATTTTATTTTATTTTATTTTATTTTATTTTATTTTATTTTATTTTATTTTATTTTATTTTATTTTATTTTATTTTATTTTATTTTATTTTATTTTATTTTATTTTATTTTATTTTATTTTATTTTATTTTATTTTATTTTATTTTATTTTATTTTATTTTAATTTATTTTATTTTATTTTATTTTATTTTATTTTATTTTATTTTATTTTATTTTATTTTATTTTATTTTATTTTATTTTATTTTATTTTATTTTATTTTATTTTATTTTATTTTATTTTATTTTATTTTATTTTATTTTATTTTATTTTATTTTATTTTATTTTATTTTATTTTATTTTATTTTATTTTATTTTATTTTATTTTATTTTATTTTATTTTATTTTATTTTATTTTATTTTATTTTATTTTATTTTATTTTATTTTATTTTATTTTATTTTATTTTATTTTATTTTATTTTATTTTATTTTATTTTATTTTATTTTATTTTATTTTATTTTATTTTATTTTATTTTATTTTATTTTATTTTATTTTATTTTATTTTATTTTATTTTATTTTATTTTATTTTATTTTATTTTATTTTATTTTATTTTATTTTATTTTATTTTATTTTATTTTATTTTATTTTATTTTATTTTATTTTATTTTATTTTATTTTATTTTATTTTATTTTATTTTATTTTATTTTATTTTATTTTATTTTATTTTATTTTATTTTATTTTATTTTATTTTATTTTATTTTATTTTATTTTATTTTATTTTATTTTATTTTATTTTATTTTATTTTATTTTATTTTATTTTATTTTATTTTATTTTATTTTATTTTATTTTATTTTATTTTATTTTATTTTATTTTATTTTATTTTATTTTATTTTATTTTATTTTATTTTATTTTATTTTATTTTATTTTATTTTATTTTATTTTATTTTATTTTATTTTATTTTATTATATTTTATTTTATTTTATTTTATTTTATTTTATTTTAGTTTATTTTATTTTATTTTATTTTATTTTATTTTTATTTTATTTTATTCTATTTATTGAATTTTTATTTATTTATTTGATTTTTGTGTTTAATTTTTATTTATATTTTTTATTTTTATTTTTTTTTTTTTTGATAAAAAAAAATATCTACAAATAATTTGTTCGTACTATGTTATAAATGCATTTTAATAAGAAATAATGACTATATGAATTGTAATATATATATGATTGATATCCGCAATCAGAGGGATAATACCAGCTAAAAAAGTGAGGAAATTCAGAATAAGATAAAAAAATATTGTCGTTATATCTGACTAAGCCGATATACGTTTATCAGTAACCAGTAGCACCTTAATAGTCTTATCAACAAACCAAAATATGTTATTAATTTTAATATAAATTAATTGAACAAAGCAGAGTTCGGCTGGTTTTAAAATTTGTCTAGATATGGTTTGTATATGTAGAAGTACACATTAATGAAAAACATTTCACCTAAAACTAAGCTTGAGAAGCTCATGGTTTCCTCTGAGCGTTGCATATTTTTAAGCGCAGTCAGGTGCTCACTCAATATAATAAGGCGTTGAAACGTGTAAAGTTTCTTAGAATTTCTTCACTCATTATTGTATGCAGCTACCAAATGTTTTTTGGAAATTCCTTCTTTCCACATCTTCGATTGCAATAAAACACTCTTTATCTACATTTTCCTCTGCTCAAAACACTTTATTTAGTGCACGTTATGTTATTATTTACAAGTCACCATCTTCAACTACCATCTCATTGCAAGCTCCCTCCCGTAGTAGACTTAATACTTTGCCTAAACGTGCCAAAATCGAACGCTTACAATCGAAGAGACAACGATTGGGGTAAGTATGAAGGTCAGAACCACAAACTGGCCTCAAACTACGATCACACATGCATGAGTCCAAATCAGTGTCTTCCCCCGCAGCGCTTTCTACAACTGCCTCCGCAGCTGTCGCTTTCGCATTCCTACGACCAACCGGCTCTCCCGGGCAAACACCCGAGCGCACCAAGGACAAACTACGTCCCTGAGCGCTCAGCTTCTTGCGCGCACATTCGTATAGACAGCGATTGGCATAGGTTTTCGAATCCGAGGCACAAACAGGTGTATATTGACGGCCACAAATACAATATTCCAAGTCATCGGTAGCGTTCAACGGTGCAGCCTCAGCGCCGATACTGGCGTGCGTTTGATAAATGCAAAGGCTGAGCAAAAACAAAAAGCTTATGGAATATTTTACTGAAAAGTGCATTTTGCACGATTTCTATTGCTAAATACAAAGTTATCAAATTATATACAAAAAACGCGTGTTATTTTGCGAATTCAATCGAATAAACTGAAACTGAGTTGATATGCCGAAAAACAGGTAGCGAAGGTAAAAAATGATTTCATGCGGTCTACCGTTTTTATCTCTCACAAATATTCTGATAACTCACTTAAAGGGTGCGTAAGTTTTTGTTGGCAAAAAAAAAAAAATTTGAAAAACTAACGAAATTACAAATATAAAAAGTTTTAGAAGAACAAAAATTTTTCTGTTTAATTCTGTAGTTTTTTTTATCTACATATTCTCATATTTCATTTTCGGCATATGTTTTTTGAAACAATAAAAAAATCTACTAGTATATATCTTCTTTGAATAGACTACCGATGCGTCACCCATTATTTTTGCAGAGCTCGTAAGAGAAAATAATCTTTTTGCCGACTAATCAGCAGCAATAAACTATCAATGTACGCAAATAAAAAATAATTTATATAGTTGAAAGTTGTGAAAAGCCCATATTTGCTTCACACATATACTAATCTATATTCTACTGTACGAGTATACTGCGTGATTTATTAGTTTCCAAGAGATTTGCTGTCTGAATGGTATTTTATTTAATGAATTAATTAATTTCTTTTTAGTTTCGGATTTATTCGAGAGACATACATATTATTAAATAATTAATTTCCCTCATTTTTAATTTGGACATTTCCTGACATGATAATTTTCGAATCCAAACTGCAAAGGAACGAAGTTTTATTTAAATTTTACTTTTTGACTTAAGCTTAATGAGCAATTATTTTCTTCCTGCGATAAAAGTATTAATTGCTGAAACATTCCTAACTGCCAATTAGTTGTCTGTGTGAACAATGTGGTGTGAGGATAAATGTAAAAAAAAATTAATTTCCTAACATGGTTTCAATATTAATTAAAAAGAATTAATAAATTTGAAAATTAAAAAATGTTGAGTTATTATGCTTGCTGTAAAATTTAATAAAATACATATTAAAATAAAATAGAAAAATCTGGGGCAACTCAAAATGAAAAAGACCACATAATTTAATGTTATAGCCAAGAATTTAGCTATAACTTCTGCTCAAATATAAACGCGACTTTATCCATAACTCGACAAGGACAAAACATATGGCCATACTTTTTTTTGCTTAGGTTGCCAGGACTGTTATATGTTTACATGTCAAATTTGAGCACGATCTGTCACATAGTTTTTTTTTTACGACACCATAAACAAGTCAACCTCGAGTGTGTTTTTCGAATTTTTACTATGGAAATTAACGTTGAGCAAAAGAGTTTGTTTGAAATTTTGTTATTTCAATGGAATAAATGCGACGGACGCAATGAAAATGTTGCAGAAGGCATATGGGGAGTCTTGCCTATCACGTGCACGTATTTTTGATTGGTATAAGTCGTTCAAGGACGGCCGTACATCGCTGGAGAACTTGCCCCATGATCGTCGTCCAGCAACGTCAATAAACGAAGAAAACGTCGAAAAAGTAAAGAAAATTGTGTTGGAAAATCGTCGTGTGACTGAAAGAGAGATAGCTAGTGAGCTCAACATATCAAAATTGTTGAATTTTCTTCAAAAAGAGGAACGCAAAACTGTCGCCAAGGAAATGATCACAATGAGTGTTACGGACATCCAGTACATCATAACTGGTGACGAGACTTGGGTCTATGAATACGACGTTGATACAGCCCAGCAATCATCTGAATGGCGCCTTCCAAATGAGCCGAAACCCAAAAAACCACGTCAAAGTCGATCGAAAATCAAAGTTATGCTCACTGTTTTCTTTGATAGCCAAGGTGTTGTGCACTCGGAATTCCTTCCAGAAGGTCAATCCGTTAATGCTGAATATTATTTATCCGTTTTGAAGCGTTTGCGTGAAACTATTCGTCTCAAAAGGAAGGATTTGTGGGACAACAAATCATGGTTTCTACATCATGATAATGCGCCAGCTCATACGCCTCGTCTTGTACGCGATTATTTTACCAAAAACAACGTACATGGTATCGTGTGACTTTTTTCTTTTCCCTAAACTCAAATTGCCGCTTCGTGGAAAGCATTTTCAGTCGATTGAAGTCATAAAAGAGAATTCGAAGAAGGAACTGAAAGCCATAGCTAAAGCGGCCTACCAGAAGTGTTATGAAGATTGGAAAAAAAGGTGGCATATGTGTATCGCCTCTAATGGTGACTATTTTGAAGGGGATAAAATTTAATATTGAAGAATAATTAACCGTTTTTGTTTTATTGAGCCAGTCTCGTTTATATTTGAGCAGAAGGTATTATAAAGATTATTATGTTTAAAAAATTATTTCCGTCCGAGGTGTCCAATTTTCGACCACTTCCTTTAGCAGTTGGAGCCGTATGTGAGCAATAATGCGACGAATATGATCTTATCTGTATATACAATCGACTTCACAGAACCCCAAAAAAGTTATCCAAATGAAAAATAGTTTTTTATGTTTTAATATATTTTTGAGATTTCAAAATCAAGAACTTTTTTATATCCCCTTGAAAACGCAGTGATTATTTGGTTAAAATGATGAGTGAATTTAGGTTTTTAGAGTGATAATTTCTGAAACTTATATTATATTATTTAGACCATTATATATGTTAATTAAATAATCTGGCTTTACTTCAATGATATTCACTAAATTCCGCTTCTCATTATTATACGAAATACTGCGCCTAAAATTATGTTGAAATGTTTTAGGGAATATGAATGCAATATGAATTTGATAGCTTTACTTTCAAAAACACTGAATTGTCATCAAAATAGGAACATATAATAAAATTTTAATAATAACTTAAATATATTACATATATAAATATGTGAAAAAACATAATTTGAGTCATTGCTTTATTAAAAGTTATTTTCTTTCTAGTATTAACTTCCATTTCTTTCTCCACTTTACTTGCAGTCGCCAGCACACCAGAAAGCATACCGAAACGCGAACGTGACGATCTACCCACCGGTGGCAGTGGCACAACACCATCGATTGGCTCAACAAGTGGCAGTGTTACAAACGAGCGACGTTTGAAGATAGAGAGTCCCACTGGTAGCAGTTCGGCGGGTCTGATTGGCAGCGGTACGGCAAGTGCAGGCGGTATATTTGCTAGTGAGGAAATACATAGTACAACAACAAGTACAACAGCGCATGCAGGCAGTAGTAGCACTGTTGAGAGTGTCACTATAAATGGTCAAATTGGAAGTAAGTTAATTAGAATTCGAAGAAAAAAATATAAAATATATACAATAATTTAAGTAAAGAAAAAAATGCTTGAATATTCATTTTCATTACATATTTTGTGCCATAATCAAAAAGAATATATTTTCTCCATAAAAATTCACTCATAATCCCTGCTTAAAGAGATTTACAATCTGCTTAGAAGAGCTCACAAGCCAATAACCATCGTCATTCTTCAAAGAAACAAAATCTTGTTGATTTGCTTGAAGCCACACTCAAATAGTTAAGCTCCACGAAAAGTTCCCTTTGTCTCTCATCAAGCAACCAAACATTTTCTACTTTCTAGGCTAGCGATTATTGTACGCCGCGACGTATAGGCGACCGCCGTTCTCAGCGCTGAAAAAGCGCGCTTTCCTCATAATTCAAAAAGAATATTCCTAGAACACCAAAGGGCCCAAAGGCATAACAATAAATCTCCCTTGGTTTAACACCAACAAATACATATGTATGTACATACATACATTCCAACAACTTGCGGGAAAAGTCGAAGAAAGAAATTAAAGTACACAAACAGTTATGTAAACATAAACGCCCACAATGGGCGTTGCGGTAATTCGACGATCCGTAAGTGATTTTGTGCATTGTGCATTGGCGTGTGCACACATACATACACAAGCAAGCAAACAAACAAGTAACGGCAATTATTCAGATTTAAAAAAAGAAGTTTACGAAAGCGAAACAATAAAAATAAAGTGTAAAAGGGAAATGTTGTACATTCATCTACACGTATATATATGAGTGCAATGTATGAGTTATCCGACAATCGTTTATATAGCATGCTTTCAGGCGGAACTCATAAATTGATTGTACGGGGTTAGGCGTTTTGGTCTCATGGAAAAAAGAAGAATAAAAATGTAATAAATGAGGCGGTTATTTTAAAAATAAATTCGAAAAAATTAAGCGTTCGAATGTAACTTAATTTTTTTTTAATTGGCAATTTTTGTTTTTCAAGGACATAAAAAAAATTGTGATTAATTTTCTTTTTAATTATTTCTACCTCAACTTTTTAAACAAATCTAAGAAAAATATATATATATTATATATAGGGCTTAAATACACTTTTTTCGGATATTCGGAGAACTCATATTTATTTGTGTTTAAAAAATTTATATTTTAACATAACTTCAAGACGTATAAGTACGAGTAGAAAAAGTTTGAAGAAACTGTTAAAAGTCTTTTTAAAATTATTTTAAATTTTCATGCGGACGGGTCGCGGAACTAGTTGTCAATAAAGATATAATAAACAATATTTTCTCTTATGTACTGCGATGTATTCGATATATTTGCAGCACCAAACGAATAACCCTTTACAGAGCGCAGCAGACGGTCCATTTTATAAGTCTACTGCCACCACGGCAGGGGAGAAGAAAATTTTTCGCATTTCTGTTCATATTTATTTTTATGCTTCGTTACGCACAACCATTAACTTGGCTTCAAGTGTTTACTTCGATTTTTCTGCCTTTTTAAGCAGCGTCTCGTGCACCATTTTGCTCATTTTAAATGAGCGTAAATATTATATCTTTTCACTGTTTGATTTACTGTGTAAATGATTGGTTTCCCTTTGGCTAAATCTATGTTGATTTTTGGCTTAATTCTCCTGCCCAATGTGAAGGTTGCGATGAAAGTACTCATTTGAGAATGCTTATCTTTAAGCCTGAGAAAGCCTCAATCTCTGAGCAAATTTTATATACAAAATATGAGAATTACTCCCAATGATTGATCGCTAAATGTTTGATGAATTTTTAACATACTCGCAATCTTACATAATTGCCCTGAAAATTTTACAAACTTCTCTCTTTCTGGTTTTCCCCCCTTAACAGGACACGGCTCGCTCACCATTGTACGACGTTCGAATAGTCGCAAGAGTTTTATACAACTTGACGCACAACAACAGCAACAACAACTCACATCACCATCCACTGCTGCAACAACACCAATAGGCGCATCTTTAAACACACAACACCACCAACAACAACCATTTGCCGGCATAACCGCCGATTTAGCTGCACAATTGCTCAGCAACAGCAGTGACAAAACGCCCAGCCAATTGCCAACAGCTCCAACGAGCAACACTGACAATCGCGCAAAAACAGACAGCAACAAAAATAGCAATAATAGCAATAGCCAATTTGAAGGAAGCTCAAACGTTTTTGCCAACTCAGCAACAAACGTCTCAGCCATTGGTAACACGTGCCACCAGCTACGACAAGCGAATAACGCCAGCAGTGCAGGCAACACCAACAACAACAGCAGCACCGCCAGCTGCATCAACAATAGCACCAATAACAGGAGTCCAGGATTCGCCACCAATAGCAACATAATAATCGCCGCCGCCACCACCAGCTTTAGCGTTGCCAACAGCGAAATGCAATCGTCCGCACCGAGTTCACCAAATGCCGGTAATTTCCGTGCGGCTACACGCGATAATGCCGATAATGAGCGCGACGCGGAGACGATCAGTGCGTCGGGCGCGAGTTTGGACTTGGCCACGGAAAATTTACCAGCTGTCGATACACCGGACGCATGCGATAAGGCGGCTGTGAGGTTAGTAATGGGAAGCAATTTCGACAAGGCATAGCATACTCTCGGTGAAACTCCGAAATTTTCGTTCATTTCTAAAGTTTTTAATAATTTTTTCTGTAGACATAATAAATAGCGAAGAAACAAAAAGGCTAAAGAGGAGAGCCAATGTGAAATGCCAAAAATTATTTTTAAATTTTTTCTGAATGAAAAACTCTCTAATAATTTATTGACTTTACCTTCCAGATTACGCTGCTTATTGCATTTAATAAATACCGGCGAAATCTCGAATGATGTTTTGCAACGCAATCTACATTATGCAGCACGCGTACTCGAAGCCGTCTTCCTCGACGAGTCCAAGTAAGTATTTTGATTTCAAGCTAAATTTTTCAACTGAAACCTAACTAAGAGGCATTTATTTTGACTAAGGTATTGAAACTTATAACAAGGAAACATATTTTAGTATAAATAGGCCTGAAAAGTGCGAAATCATCAGAGAAACTTACATTGGAAATAGTGTCGAAATGATCAGCTTATGATTATAAGAGATTTATTAACTCAAAATTAGAAAAAAGGAAAGAACAACAAACGAATATTGAACTCATGATCATTTCTGCTGCTATTCTTAGAGAATTACATTATTTTCCCTCATTTTCGAAAGCTTTCACAAAAGCTCATCTTAAAAAGTTACAAATTCATATAATGAAGGTTTTTACGCTCATCAAAAGCTTGGGTCGTAAAACTATAAAATTTGCATACACCATTGATATATGAAGCTTTCTTATACCATAAAAAATAGAAAACTGAGCTTTATTATGTTAAAATCAAAGCTCTAAAATGATTTGGCTGCAAGATTGCAAAAAAAAAATTAATTATTTTATTGATATTTTGCTACAAAAATCACACAAGCTGTTCAACCAGCTGGCTTGCGTAGCTTTTTGTAGTAAAATAAGCGCTTAAGTAGAATCTTGCAACAAATGAGCTTTCGTTACGTGCTTCATAGTAAGGTAGTTGTACAATTCAACGATTTCTTAAAGGCGTTAGGTTGACAGTATATTTTAAATCAAAAAAATGTATATCACTACAAATCATGTTACATAAGTATTATCTCACTATATGTATATGTATGTGTCACTTGTTATCACTCACTTTCGAACTTTCACTTCATCGTGCTTCATTACACATTTATGTGTGTTGTTCATCACTTCCATTTCAATCATTGTCTGAGTGTTATTTGTATCATTTGTATTAGATAAATCATGTAATAAACGTTTTCTGTTTGAATATAAGCAAAAACAAAGCACACAATCAATTTAAATATAAAGAGGATTGAAAAGTGTGAAGCTGTGAACTTTCACTAAATGTTTAAGCTACCAAAGCGGAGAACTTAAATGTGAAAGCTTCTCTTTATTGTTGTTATTATTTAGGTGTCATAAGCAATTATTATTAAATGTATGAATTTTTTCTAGTATTTTCAATTTCTTTTTCATCTAAATTGAACACTTAAAAGAATTGTTATTTCAAAAAAAAAAAAAAAATTCGTCTAAATTATCTCTTCATTTTCTATCGACTTTTATATGTGTACATGTATGCAATTTGCTTGATTCGAGAAGAAGATCATCTACATCCATTGATTGTTCCAAAAGGGGATCTTCTTCTAAAATTTCCGCTCAAACTTCTAACGCAGAGTAAGTGTTAGTTTGACTTACATACATACAAACATATAGTACATGCGTACATACAAATCTCTAAAAAAATATGGACATACATATGTATGTACCATATATAGTACTCGTAAATATTAGCTGTACAGTTTTAACATCCATTTTTCTGTATTTTATTCAATTATGCCTTTGAGTGTTTATTATCTACATACATACATATTTGATATTTGTATAGGCATTTTTAGTCTTCACTATATACATACATACATATATTTAGTAATATGAAAGCTCTTGCCTCTCCAACTTTCTACATTTTAATTACAATATAATTGTCACTATTCGCGCAAATTATCAGCAAAAATATGTATGTATAAATGTTATAATTGTTTATTAGTATTTTTACTATTTTGATCATATTTACAACCATTTGTTTGTAATTCCTCATCATTTTAAATCATAGCGCCATCTATCGCTGCATTTTGTTTGCATTAATTCATATCGCCATAAGCAGCCCCAGTCCTAACCTTCAAGACCTTCGATTCGCCAGCATTTAGCGAGTAGCGACAGAAAAAATTTGACATTTATTTTGGAGGTGAAGTTACGAATGAAATTACTTAAATTTAAAATATTACTAAAGCATTTATGTGAGTGATAGATAAGTCAGAAAGCAACGGAAAACCGTAAAATGTTGTCAAAAATGGATTTTCCTCCAAATGACTTAGATTAGATTTTCGATCTGTTCAAAAAGTTTCAATTTCGGGAACAATGTTATTGAGAAATCGGTGTTACACGTGTTGTCAGCAAACCGGGCTGTTCTGATTTCGAAATCGGAAGGGCATCAGGACGGAATTATTCAACTAATTGGTGTTACTTTTTTTCAGTCTATCGAAAATTTCCTACGATCTAATAGGTGTTCTTTTAGACCTGCGATTTTTAATGAGACAATATTTTCCCCGGAGTTGGTCTTTTTGGCAGCTATAAACAGACTTACGTCGCAGCAACGTTTGCAAATCGTGCAAAATCATGGTGGTTTGGTTCGAACAACGCACCGCGCGCTGCGTCCAATATTCGATGAAGCTCAATTTTGATTGAAAGGGTACGTTAATAAACAAAACTTTTGCATTTGGATTGAAAGAGTCACTATTTTGTGACCAACTCCACTGCTCCGTTGTTGTTGTAACCGCAAAAAAATACCTCAAAGTAATTTTTGGCGAATGTTGCGGGAGTGACAGTCCTTGGCCGGATTTAAAGTCCGGGTACTTCCGCTATAAAGATCGACAGGCATTCTTGAACCTCTAACCCGCAGGGGGGGGCACTGCTCCGTAATGTTCTCGTCATTTTGTGTGCTAGAGTAGCGAATTCATCAGCGTATCCACTTCCGTCGTCTCTTCTAAACCGCCGTGGAAATACTTCCAGGGCGCTTTCAGAGCTGTTGCGAATTTCATCTTTTGTTTTAATTTATCTTTGTAATTCGGTTCACATAACACATCAACCAACTTGAAGAGTGCTCACATTCTGTCTAAGGCAACCGAGCTTCTCCTCTTAGTGGATGTGATGCACGTATCTATAGGGAAGCATTTAGTAAGCCAACTCCTTTCCCTACTTACTTACTTACTTTACTGGCGTAATCACCGCATACGCGATTTTAGCCGAATTAACAGCATAGCGCCATTCGCCGCTCCTTCTTTTTGCTGTGTGGCGCTAATTGGGAATACCAAGTACAGCCAGGTCCTTCTCTACCTGGTCCTTCCACCGTAGTGGTGGTCTTCCTCTTCCTCTGCTTCCACCGGCGGGTACTGCATCGAAAACTTTCAAAGCTGGTCCTTCCAACGGAGTGGAGGTCTTCCTCTTCCTCTGCTTCCACCGGCGGGTACTGCATCGAAAACTTTCAAAGCTGGAGTATTCGTATCCATCCGGACCACATAGCCTAGCCAGCTTAGCCACTGCCTCTTGATTCGCTGAACTATGTCAATGTCGTCGTATAAATCGTACAGCTCATCATTCCATCGTCTGCGATATTCGCCGTTGCCAACTCGAAGAGGACCATAAATCTTACGCAAAACTTTTCTCTCGAAAACTCCTAACGCCGACACATCAGATGTTGTCATCGTCCATGCCTCCGCACCATACCTCAACTGTCAACAGTGACATGGAGCCAAGTCGCGAATGCGATGACTGTTTGTGTGTTGACAGGAAATATTTCGTCTTGCCCTCGTTCACTACCAGACCCATATCCTTCGCTTCCTTGTTCAGTCTGGATAAAGCAGAACTCACGGCGCGGTTGTTGAGGCCAATAATGTCGATATCATCGGCGTATGCCAATAGCTGTACACTCTTATAGTGATTGTACTCCACTCCACTGCGACACGGCAGTCCTTTCCATACTAGTCCGAGGTAAGTGGTTTATGGACATGGACGCTTCACAAGTTCAGAGTGTGTATCATCCTCTTTGAAACCCAATTGCAGTTTCTAGATATCTTGAAAGCTTTATTTTTTATACAAGCTGAGAATTGCACCTGATGTCCTACATGCTTATGCTTATTACTGCCCATCAACTCACCGAACAGAACTTTTAGTAATTCGCTGAATTTAATTCGTTACTTTGTATTTAGTCGCTACTCCTTCCCGTGTTTTTGACAACTAAACGCGTGGCGAATCGAAGTTACCTGAACTGACAGCTTTAACAAATATTAAGTGAAATTTTTCGGAAAAAGATTTAATGGCAATGAAATATTAAATTTGAAAAATTTTGTCAACTTTAATTAACAAGAAAGTACGGTTTCTTCTATAGAGCTTTTTCGCAGCTCATAAAATCTCTCTTTCATGAAATAACTTTTCGAAAAAATCGCTTAAAATTTGTTAATTTATCGAATGAAGGTTTTATAATAGTTGTTAGTGGAACGAAAATAAGTGTAAATTAGCGCCGTAGGCTCTTAGCATTTAATTTAATGAATATTTGCTTACCTACCACCCTGCGTCATGTCCTTGAAGTGACAAAGTAATCTACCGCGGCTCCGCCTCTCTTTTGGTATGTGTGTGTGTGTGTATTTAGTTTGTAATAGATAAACTTTATAGAGTTGTGTCAAAACTGCAGAGAAACTCAAATAAATCGCAATTGAATTGCAACCCAAAAGCAAGTACAACAACAAAAGTTGACACCCATAAATTGGCAATGACCCACTGGCAGTTTTGACAAAGTTCTGTATGTCAAAAAAAGTTTAACGAGAAAAAAATACCTAATATGAATGCTCATCAGCTCGCAGTTATTTGTCCACTTAGAAGGCACTCAGTTTTATTAAATGTGATTTACATATTAGTACTTTTTGTCGCTATTTTTCTATAAACTTTTCTTGTGCTTAATAAAGGATCTAAATATGTACAAGTATATACATACAAATATACAAGTATGGATAATGTACGCACTTACATAACTGCATATATACTTAGCCTGTTTGTAGCGAGCGTCTAAGCGCTCCAACTAAACCCCAAATCCTCTCAACAAGTTTCCTTCGCAAAGTTGCAAAAGTTATAAAAAAAATAAAAAATTTTACCTTAGAATAGCATAATTTTACTTTCTACCACACAATTTAAATTTGATAATGCTTAGGAAATACAACAAGAAAAAGTTATCGATGGAATTTTCTATTATTGATGTCTGTGTGGATGTGCTCTTAACTTATACGCATTACCTGCATACTTATGCCTGAAAATATCTTTTTTCCTGCAGTCCAAAGTGAAAGTTGAAGCATGTCCCCGCCCCGTCTTCGTCTTCGTCTTCGTCTCGCATATCCTTTTCTTTCTTAAAAGCTTATAATGCTTTTTCGTACTTAACTCAATGCAGTAGACAAGCTTTTGTCATGCTGTCTTCACTTACACTTTACGTATAACTTCGTCTCTCTCCAACTTAGCTCTCTCTCTGTCTATATATCTAAGCTGACGGTCTCTAAAAATATGTTTCACTTTCCTACATTTTTCCGTAAAAATCTGATTTATTTACAAAGTAGCTATAAAAAGAAGTCTCAAACTAATATGTGTGTACAATATATAAAAAAGTTTATATGAAAAAGAATTTACTTATTTTTCTTGTGACCTGCTCTCAGGCTTTACAATGCTCATTCACCTAACACGAAGGGCCAACTTACATGCATATTTCCACATCCTCATCAACATAATGTAACGTCTGTGTAAACATACCATAAATAGGTATCGACATGTGTACATATTCATATTCATATCTATAAATATACATATAGGTATATACATACAACCATAAATATATGTACGATGTTTTGCTTTAGCTCAACATCAGCTTAGCATATACATACATACGTTATTCTTATTTGTATTATTATTTGGTAAATATGTATGTAAATAGGAAATATTATGCAAAATTGACTCAGGAAAAGTGAGCTAAAATTATGCAGGAGTTTGCATAATACCAAAATCAGTAAACGCTTTGATATACCCACATCACCACTTGAATATGGCACTTCTTCTGGGGCTTTATTCTTATATTTCCACTCACCCATAATTCTCTACTACTCAATTAGGGATTTTACTTGCAAATAGTTCTCAATGACAGCACAGCGCATTTTCCTCAGTAGTGAGTGACCTGAGAAGACCAAAATATGGGCGCTCTCCCAACTAGCCCGATGTTAAGCTTGCTCTAGAGATTGATTTGATTCGAGTGATAATCGCAAAATTTTCATAGAAGCTTCGAGAAAATGGTACATTTCAAGTGAGAAACTCCGGAAAAGTTCAACTAGCTTGACGGATCTTTCAGTGCTTAAATTCATCTGAGACACTGATATATTGAATTTGTTTCAAGTCCTTGCAGTAGATATCGTCGTGCAGAAGAAAGGCTCTACACTCAATCAACGATGTCTCACTTCTACACAAACCCAACTTTCTATTATTTTATAGTAGTCCACGATCTTCTAACAGCAAGCCTAGAAAAGAGTTGTTTGTCGTGAATGTTTCATCTGAGCCTTATTTTTCAATCTCTTTCTTCACAGCTTCTCTGGAAGAGGTTAAAGTGAACTATATAACAAATACGGAATCTCACACAGACGAAATCACTTTCACTTTGTTGCTAGACACACTGCTACGGCCAATGCTGGAGAGATAATTCTTCACTAAGTCCCTACTTTAAAGATCATTGCTGTGCCCTTCGCAAATTGAAGTAATCGTTTAGGCATATATTATTATATGACTACATACATATATATATAATTTGCGTTTTGTAACCGCTGAAGCGATTTTCGGCCGAGCTCTTTCTCCAATTTATGGTGTTAATGTTTTCCCAACAAATGGAGGGATCTACAGTTGACACTAAGCCGCCTCCACTGATGGTTTTTTATGAGGAGCCAATATTTCATGTCATAAATACACCCGAAGGGATTCACATTCCCTGCCGAGGGGTGACCGCAATTATAAAAATTCACTTAATATTCTACATCTTTTGGAATGGCACCACTCGGCTTTTGCGACCACCATTTATCCATTGTAGATAGAAATCTCGCAGCTTTCTTTCAGATCGGAAGTACCTGGTTGTAACATACTTATGTATTAGAATCATTTCTGTTTATTTCTGTGTGCTCCAACTCCCACATACAGTTTTGCCCTTCTACCCTTTTTGTTAGTAAAGATTGGGTGTCCCATTCAAGTGGTCATGTGGATATATTTATTTAAAAAACACTTAAACGAACTAAGAAAACATGTGAGGATTGAAAAAATCAAATGATTAATTTTTGTAACGTAAACAATACACTGATGTCCATAAATATTAGGCTTACTACATAACAGGAGGCATAAACACTTCGTTCTAGAAGATTATGATATTACGTAAGGTAACAAAAGTAAAGAGTTTTAATTTTAATTAAATATTATTAAAACCAAACAAACGTCGATAAAAGAAGACAGGAAACCCCGTACTGCGTCACAGAGTATCTCTAACACATGTATTTACTACTAACCCCACAGTTTGATTAAAAACCATTGACTTTTTGTTTAATTTAGATTTCAAACCAAAAATTAATTGAATTTCTTTTCTCTCTTTCTGCGCTCTCTTTGAATAAATCAAAAAATTGAAAACTAATTATTCTTTGGCGAAAACTTTTACACAAAAATTCCGCTATTTCTACTACTCAAAAATGCGCACCTGCTGCGTACGCCTTCCTTGCGCTCTGTATGTGTTGCTGTTGCTATTACTCACTGCGCACTGCTGAAAAATTCGACCCAAAATCAACTAAAATTACTTAAAAACTATATTAAACCGTTCACGTTGAAAAAATTCCGCTCTCCCCTATCAATGCGCCGCCAACAGTCAGCAGACGCGCGAAGCGAGTAGCAATGGCAATTGTAGGAATGTAAATTGTTGCCAACGCAGGCATGACCAGCACCAGCACCAGCATAGTTGTAGTGGCGATGGCGGTGGTGGTGACGTCACTGGTGCTGATAGTAGTAATTGTAGTCATGGCAATCAAGATAATAATAATTCGTGCAACAGTTGTAATGTACGCACTGATAACCAACAACAACAACAACAACAACAACAAAGTAATGCGTCTGACAATCAAACCAGCATCGATAGTCGCACCAAAGGTGTAACATTAGCGCCTCAAACACATAGTGGACCCACTGGACCGCCGGATACGATTTTAGAAGCAGATGCGGAAACAGAAGCAGCAGCAGAAGCGGATACGAATACGGAAACAGTTATGACAGCGGCGGCGACAGTTGATGCGGTGGCACAACCAACACAGGCGGAGGCGAAAAAAGCTGGTGAGTCGGAGCCGTCAACGGCAGGTGCTACCAAAGTTAGCTTTGCGGAGAGTAAAAACGAAAATCAGTGTAGCGGTGGTGGTGACGGCGGTCAGAGCGTCGGCAGCAGTAGTAGCAGTAGTAGTAATAAAGCAACCATGCAGAGGCAAAGGCGTCTGCGCACACCTGTCTGGGCGAGGTCCATGTCGTCGACGAACAAAACGTACATAAGATCTTATAAATTTGTAAAACTTTTTATAAAAATTTGTTGTTGCCACTAATTTATTTGGTTTTTGTTCTTTAACTGCAATTTCGTTAAGCAATAAAAATGTATTTAGCTGTTTTTTTCAAATTTTTTTTAATTTTTTTTCGAAATTATAACCCAACGAAATCCGTCTCTATTGTTGAGTTAAAAAAAAAACGTTTTATTAACCTGCACACTAACGTATTGTCGAAATACAAATTTTGTGAAACTAAAACAAATATTATACAACAAAACATGTTCTGTAAAATACTATATCGTTCTCTTTTTGGCAAAATTCTACGTTCTCTGTCTTATACTGTTGTATTTGTCCTTTCCTAGCATACTATTTTCTTCTATCCATCTGTAAAACTGTCTTAAGCATCTATATAACTTTGTACAAAGCTTACCTCGCATTCTAAGTAAACATAACATAACAAATTATTAAAGTTCTTGGTTTTGCACAAGTTTCTTAGCTTTTAGGGCTTTTCTAAAAAATTTCGCATGTTTTTCTTATCAGTTTGAATATAAATACAGCATTATTTGTGGTTAAACTTTAATTTTTTATATTAGTCTTGATTGCATGTTTGTGAAAACTGACAATTTGCATCGTGATTCGAAACAATTTAAAAACACTGAACGGAAATATAAGTAAACATTAGTTGATAATAATTAAAGATATCAAAACACAGGGGAAGTCTTGTATGAAAAAACTGTTCTTTTGTTTCTTGTTAGACTTGAACAAATAAACTAACAAAGCGCTTAATGAGAAAAAATAATATAAAACTAAACAAAATGAAAGAAAATAAAATAAAATAAAAATATAATTAATAAATTGGAATGAAACAAAATGTGTTTTCAAAATAAATGAAAAAAATAGTTATTTATATTTACTCAATCGAATTTACATAATAAAAGTTTTTCTTAAAATCCATATGCATTTCAAAAAGTTTATTTTTCAACACAGTAAATAAAAGTTCTTTTATATAGTGTACTTCAGAGATGCTCAACAAACGCAACAATATCATTCCCTTCCTCTAATAAAAAAAAAATTAATCCAACGAAATTTCTTTTAAAATGAAATTGTTTCGCTTTGGCGCAATGTTATCAAAACGAAGTGAAATCGTTTGCGTGTAAATCGCAGAAACTCATCGTTAACGTTAAAATGGTTGCTTGCTATGATTTAACAGCACACTCCAATTTTAACGTTTAACAGTATTTGTTAACGATTTAACATTAACGACAGCTTTTCGTTTTGGGTATAAACGAAAAGAAATTTATTTTGATAACTGCTTTAACGTTAATATTTCCAAATATTTCAACCGAAACGGTAGAGAATTTTCGATTAACGTGAAATCTATCGTTACGATGCCGCCTTGATATATGTAAATGTACTTAAATTGTTCTTCACAATCAATAGAAAAAGTTCCTAATATATTTACCGCTAGTGTAGACGGAAGTATTGTTTAACATGCAACTCTGTACGTAGACTACACAGTGAACACAGCCATAAGTGATCAGCTGGCTTATTTGACAGCGTAAAGTTGCCGCCAAAATACAAACAAATTTTCAGTAGCTAACGTTTGCAAAACGCGTGTGAATTTTTGAAAAATCAAATTAAATGATATTTGTGTAGAAAAAATTACCAAGGCTTATTATATAGATACATTCAAAATGTCTAAAGCAAAAACAGATAAAATTTCATCCAAGGATAGCGTGCATGGTGAAAATAGTGAAGATTCTTGTGGTGTAAGTTAAATTCAATTGTAAAAGGTGATAAATGAAAAAAAAAATGTTTGTTTTATTTTCCAAAGGATGATACAGCTAGTGTTAGCACCAATAATACTTCACGCAGTAAATCGCCAACCGCGCGGCGTTCTCGTGGTCCGAAACGTAGCAAAAAACCGAAAGTACGAAAACCGGCATACAAATATGAGTAAGCTAATTTTATTCCATGATACGCAGCGTATTTGTTTACACACTTTAATTGGATTTTACTTCGCTTATGCAGTTTCCATGTAAAGGAAAATCACGGACAAGCAATTTTTGGTATTAGTTTCAATCAGTGGCTGGGTAATGATCAACCGCACATTTTTGCTACAGCAGGTAGCAATCGATGCACCGTTTATGAATGTCCACGTCAAGGTGGCATTAAATTGCTCATGTGTTACGCCGATCCGGATGTAAGTTAATGCATTCTTCATTGTATATCCACTAACTAAGTAATCAATCTTCATCATTTTATTTTTTTTTTTTTGCTGTTTGCAGCCGGATGAAGTATTCTACACATGTGCTTGGTCATACGATATAAAAACCTCTCTGCCATTGCTAGCTACTGCTGGATATCGTGGTGTTATTCGCGTTATTGATGTACAGAAGAATGAGACTGTAGGTAACTACATTGGCCACGGTCAAGCCATTAACGAACTGAAATACCATCCGCGGCAACCACATCTGCTTTTATCAGGCAGTAAGGATCATGCAATACGCCTTTGGAATACACAAACTCACGTTTGTATAGCGATTTTTGGTGGCGTGGAAGGGCATCGCGATGAAGTACTTTCTATTGACTTCGATTTTCGTGGTGAACGTATCATGTCCAGCGGCATGGACCACTCACTTAAGCTTTGGTGCATAAATACGGAAGAATTTAAAGAAAAAATCGAATTTTCAAGCACATTTAATCCTAGTAAATCTCAACGACCATTCCCAACTATAATGCAGCATTTCCCAGATTTTTCTACACGTGATATACATCGTAACTATGTGGATTGTGTGCAATGGTTTGGCGACTTCGTGCTGTCTAAATCATGTGAAAATTCAATCATATGCTGGAAACCCGGCCAATTGCATCAAAGCTTGTCACAACTGAAACCAAATGACCCATCATGTACCATTATAGCAGAATTCGATTATGATGAATGCGAAATATGGTTTGTACGTTTTGGTTTCAATCCATGCCACAAAATAATCGCATTGGGAAATCAACACGGAAAAATGTATGTGTGGGAGCTCGATCCAAGCGATCCAGGGCATACGAACACGAGTACTTTGAATAATTTAAAATGCAATTCGCCTGTGCGGCAAGTGGCATTCTCGCGTGATTCCAGTGTTTTAGTGTATGTGTGTGATGATGGCACTGTTTGGCGCTGGAATAAAACGAGTATTGTGCAAAAAACGCCATAAATATGTGAATAAGAGGGATTATCGATTGCGTAATGTTCAGTGACTGCTGTTGTAGAGGCAATTTAAATAGTATATAAACTAACCAAAACGAAAATGCCAAGTAATATATACCAAACTGGAGTGAGAATAAATGTGTAGGTTTGTTGCATATAGGAATTGATATAATTAGTTTAATATAGATTCAGTAGCATAAAATATCATTTAGGATTGTAGTTAAATAAGAAAAGATTATGTAATGCGATAACTCCGTAAAATACTTAATTGATTTAATAGTTACAACATTTTCAATGAAAATGATTTTCGGAAAACGAATTCCATAACTAATAACTTAAATTACTAATAGTTTATAAGCTTGATATTAAAATTGTTAATTTTAATAATAGAGATATTTAATAAAACCCAAACTATTTTAAAATTATTAAAGGAAATCCGTAAACGATTTTTAAAATCTTTTGGAGTTTGTCAAACGATTGAAATATAAAAACTTTACCATTGAACAATAAATCCTCACAAATAAAACCTGCGGAAATTGGTGTCGCCGTTTTTAAAACAACCCACTCACACGCATCAATGCGCACTTACTCAAAGGCAAAAATCAAAGAGAAGTTGTTTACTGGCGCCGGCTTTGTTGAACAGGTTGCATTTTACCAACTCTACTGACATGACTATTCATTGCATTGCCCTTCGATTTTTCCGTCTTTATTTGCCACAGCAAGCTGCTCCCTTCGACTGCCTCTAATTGCATACTGCATAAAAACTCAATGGAAGAGCAACTGTGTAGTCATTAATTGACTATCGGTCATAATGAATGGACAACTGTGAGAAGCATGTAACGAGCAACATAATGAGTGGAAAAATACAAGCAATGAGTGGCTACAGAAAGCAAACAAGCAGATTGAAGAGGATCAGAAGAGCAACAGTAGCAGCAACTGAGGTCAACATGAAATGTAAACATTTTTTTGAACAAGTGGTTTTGCTAATTTCAACAATTTAATTGCAGGAAAAGGTTTCTAAGTGTGTATGAATGTATGAGTTTTTTTTTTCGAAATTCTCTAGCATATGATACATTCCATACCCCTTGGATGACAGCTTTTCTTCATCATATAACCAAAATTGCATAGATAAAGGCAACTTTAGAAAACATGCTGCTGGTCTCCCATGGTGCTGTGTTCCACTCGTTTATACCTTTACTGCCAATTCATTTCAATTGACTACGGCATACAATTTCAAAAGAAAATGCTACACTTGTTTTCTTGCCAACACTCTACCCCGAAGAGAATGCAACAAGGTCAATAAGACAGGAAAATAACATCGTCTTGTCTCCGTTTTGTATATACTCGTATATGTATGTACATATGTACGTAGTAAGATTTTTTGTAGTTAATTTGATTGTGTCGATGCGTCCTTTCTTTTTTAAACGCACAGCAGTTGCAAGCATCAACCAAAAGAGGGCAAATGATATTGCTGTTGACAGTAATTTTGTTTTTGTTGCTCAGCTTTTTCATGTTTTGTAGCTGGCGATTTTCCAATTCAATTTAAGCGAAACAACATTGAAGTAAATTACTCGGTGTCTTCTGCGAACTTGTGCACTGAACAACGTTGTGATGATCTTTGTTCGCAAAACACCTTAAGGGTGTATTCCTAATTGAAACGCATAAATATTGACACACACAAATTTACTTGTATATTAAATAAAGAAATTCAGTTATAATTTCATATTTCCCAAAATTTATAACATTTTATCAAATTATATTTATTTATTTACTCGCTCAGTCTTTAACTGTCAGTGTTGCATTTATCACACTTTTAGCTTAAGTTCTTGGAAAAATTAAAAAAACTACTTTTCCATGCTATTTTTTGTATGGGGAATCCATTCAAGGAAACAACACTCCAATTAACCGCTTTTCCAGCGCGCACGCGACATTTTCTCCTTTACAAACACATTTCC
This sequence comes from Ceratitis rosa, assembly GCA_037013455.1. Lineage (NCBI taxonomy): Eukaryota > Metazoa > Arthropoda > Insecta > Diptera > Tephritidae > Ceratitis > Ceratitis rosa. The sequence goes on from JAWMAG010000010.1 coordinate 3,401,624, forward strand.
TTCCGTCCAAAGAATTTTGTTTATCAAATTTACGAGGGTTTATGCATTTTGTAGCACACTTTTTGGCGCAATCATCTCAATTACATTATATCCTTGACACGTAAAGTCAATAAAAAAAATTTTACAAGCATTACTTGAAGTTTTATGTATCACTTTTCTAGTATTTTTCATTTTTTTTCAACTACCCTCTTCAAATAGTACTTACTACTTCGATTGAAAGCCATTTTACACACGCAAATCAGCTATTGGGAGCATGTGTCCTCATTCTTGATCATTCACGTGGAGTCTCGTCCATTGTCTAGTGCCCGGTCTGCTTGTTGTCTTCTTGAGCACGCTTACAAGTTGGCACATTTGTCAGCTTACATGGCATAATTACATCAAGGCTGGGCACGTTGGACAAAATGTGTGCCAGTTCACAATCATCCAGCCGACTACACATGCGTGAGCCCATTTCCCATGTGTTTGCGTTTGTTTGTGACTTAACTTGCAATTTCATTATTTGCTATCTGCATACGAATAAATCGAGAAAATCCAATTAGCTTTCGTTCTTGCTTAAATTGTTTTGCTTTCATAAATATGTAAATGCAAAAATTCTATTTTTTCTCTTAAATGGAAAATAAAAAAGATAAAAAAATCAAATTTGCATTGCTTACAAGTTTCATTAAGCAATAGACAACATAAGGGCGGCTTGTTTCAATCGTGATAATTGGTTAAAAAAATATGCCTTCAAATTTCATGCTTATTTTTCATATTTTATTTTTACAGCCATAAAGATTTTTATTTTCTTTTATTTAATTTCGATTTTTTATGAGCATAATTGCAATAGTTATTATTTTAATTGTTCTTATTGTTCGTGTATTGCCAACACTTCACACACAAATCCTTTGAAGCCTCCACTCACTTGAAGCCACATTTTTCTCTGCTCTGCTAAATGACACACTCTCTTGTCTCTGTGGGTGTACCATAAGTGTAAATAAAATGAAAGTAAATAAATAAAATATGTTTGTTTTAGTGGCTGCTCTTCAGCCTCTCACAGTCAATGGTCCAGTGATGCGTCAAGTGTTATTGTCTTTAAGAGCAAACAAAAACAACTACGACAACAAAAACAACTACTAGTAAATCAACAACGTCAGCCATCATGCTGTCATTCAAGTCGACTGCGACAACAACAACAACAACAACAGCTAAATTGCACCGAGTATTATTACAACAATCTAACCAATCACTATGAAATAAAATATAGCAAAAACAACAATAACAACAACATCATCATCAACAACAACAACAGCTACAACAACAAAAGCATTAGCTATAGGCCAATAGAACTCGAAATGTAAATTGGAAATTTCCGCAAATATTTATTTTAAATAAATGTTTGTGTGTGTGCTCACAATATGGCAAATTGTTTATCTATGTAATTGTGTTGATTTGTGCACATACACACACACACACATACACACGCAATCTATTATTTATTGGCAATAGACACGTAGAAAGACTTTTGTGTATTTGTAAACACTTGGCAATTTGTTGTTATTGTGCTTTTGTTGTTGTTTACACAAGAGAAAGAACGGTTAGAAAGTGAAATTAAACGTATCAACTGTGAATTGAAATATTTTCCATCTAAAAAAAGAAATAAATTATATTCTTCTTCTTCCCAGCGAACACCGGGGCGCATGATTAAAATAATCAATCGATTAAACTCATATAAATATCTCAGAAGTTGCTGTGTATTTATAGAATTTAATATAGTACATAGTAGATAGAAATCCAGTATGATAAGTGAGTTCTTTCTCTCAATCTCATTCTTCGTTTCCCATTTTAAGCTAATAAAAATCGATTTCTCCCCACACACGTACGCATTTTATCCTATATGAAAACATCCAAATAAATATAAAATTAATGAACCTCAATATATTAATGGTTCGCTGCTAGCAGCAGCTTAAATCACGACAAAACACCGTTGATAAAAATTCTACCAACACCAGCATGCCCGCTACACTTTCCTCACACATTATCCCACACACTCACGCACAATCGTTGTTCCATGTGCTGTGATTTTGTCAGCCGTCTTCAGCCAGCAACTCGAATTTACTTTTCATCCAAATTTCACTTGCTCCCCGCTTTCTCTCATGCACTCATATCATCTCTTATTAAGCTTCACTTCATCACGCGGAGTTTATTGTCGCGCAAATTATCAGGTGAAATGTTTTTCAAAGTTCGTCTTTCACGGAAAATTTCCAGCAGTAATTTCAAGTTCCGCAAATTCACCTGAATTTCAAAACAGCAGCAGCAATGCAATTACCTGGCCGTGTGTGTGGGTTTGTGTGGGTACCTCGTTTCACATACTCCTACATACACATATTCCCATATACATACATACATACATATTTGATCATCTTTTGTACGAATTCACTCATACCAGCAAATATTTCCACAGTTAAGTAGATTTTAAAATAAGTCTGTGTAAAATGGCATGTGAACTCCCAAGGGCGGAGGGCACTCTCCCTGCAGCTTGCTTAGTTCGAATATGAGACACGCACAGAAAGCTCAAATCTCATCAAATTTTAATGGAAATCTGACACTCGTCAACTGAAATTAGTACATCGAAGGAAAGCAAACGACAACAACAAAAAAAGGGCCCTGCGGAGCTTCATGTTAACATACGAAATGTCGTATGCATCGACGATTTCGCGGGGGTTAGGAACAACGTAACGAATTTCTAACAAAATTTTAAAAATAAAATCTACCGGAATTTTATATTTTGATCCCAATAGAATTCCTTGTTGTTGAAATGTTGGCAAAGCTGTTGGTTTAATTGGTACGACCTGTTAATTTCGCTGAAAATTTTTTCCATACAAAATTCACATTGCATATTGCGGAGCAGTATCAATTTAATACTCCCCTCTACCCACTAGAACTGTTGTATTTCTCATGTTAACAATATATATGAAAGGAGAAAACCAAGAAAACTCGCCTTGCTATGTTTTGTGAAGGTTCTCGAGAACTTACTTGGAAATCTTGAGTCAGAAGATTATAAAAAATAAATATTTAAATAAGCTTCTAATGCCAAATAATGCTTTAGGGTGTAATATTGTTCTAGTAAAAAGTAATCCATTATTTTTCATTAAATTTATTGCTTTAGAATTATCCGATTAATGTCAAATATGCACCGGTTTGAAGGAATTGTTGTTATGTCCCTCTAATAGAAACCCTTGTTCATATTGTCAAAAAATTGAGATAATTGATTTTCCCAGGCTTCTCTTGAGGCCAATTCTTCGCCAAATCATTCGCCATAGACAGGAACAGACAATAAGCATTTGTTACGTCGGCTGTACTATAAGATGGATGGGTAAAAATCTCCCAACCAAGCTCTCAGAGCTTCTCGCGAGTCACTATCGATTTGTGTGGTCTGGCGTTGTTTTTATGAAAAACAAATCCCCTCCTGTTAGCTAGGCGCTTCTGGGCAATTGCTTCCATCAAACGCTGACAGTACAGGTCCGAATGTACTATTTCTAAAACTCACTTGTAGACGCCATTTTTCATACCATGGAAAACGTAAAAGAGAATTCTCGGCAATAACTATAGTTGATTACAATTTTCTGCCTATAAAAAATATTTTGATGATTTGACTATTCGTTGGCACTACTGTTTTATTTCCGAAGGGACCCACTTTGAAGGTGATACAATAAATTTGAATAAATAATAAATATTTTTTGTTTCATTGATCAATTCCATGTACTTTTCAGAGAGAGTATGCATGCATATATTAAACATATCAGTATTCGCAATAGTTCCTGCAAATCTGTCGGTATACACCCTTCAACTATTTGATTTGCTAACAATTTCGTGTACACTCGTATGCATTTCTAAGACTAAATTAAAAAAAGATGTAATCTAATTTTCAAATAGTTGGTTGCTAAATTAATTAATGCAAGTGTTGTCAAAACTACACATACTCGTATATAACAACATTTTTTCGTTGTCAAAACTTGGCAAACATTTCATTTGCATTCATTCGTTTTGCCCCACATGCGTGCTACGACGCGCTGCTCCACCTGTCAATCGAATGAACACACAATTTTATTTCACGCACTCAAGTAGATTGCGAGTGCGAGTGCGAATGCTTGTATGAAAATTTAATTAACTTCCTGAATATATGGTAGTATGTGTATGTATGTACGTATGTACCTATGTTTATAAAAAACACAATTTAATTCAATTCCATCGATAGTTTGCAAATTTCATTAATTTCTTTTCGTATGTAATGTAGTTGCGTTCATAGTAACAACAACGCGACCTTCGGCAAGGTAAAGAGAATGTCGGTCATACATCGACACACACAACGGCCGGCTAACTTAACTGTCAAGCATCAATGTCTATTGTTGTTTTCCAATATTATTCAGAAAACATGCAATGCTTTGTCATGCTCTTGCCAATAACAACAAAAGCTACGCATTAATCAAATCTCTACGCTGCGCTTACTTCTACTTTTGTAGAGGCGTACTTTTAGGCGTTCGTGTAGGCAATTTTCTTTTTACATTCTATAGCCTTGTATTAGCTTTCGTCCGCTGTTTACGAACTTATTGTGTATATTATACTTAGTACTTATCAATAGATGTATACATATACATATGTATATTAATATATATTATTTAATATAATATTGCTCTAGGTTAGTTGATACGAATAGTCTGTCATCCATCCATTGTTATTGTCAGCAACAAATCTTATTAATTTTGCATTGTGTGGGCGACTATTGCTTGTGTGTGCGTAATAATGGAGAAATGGCGTATTAAATTGTGAGCGCTTAAAGACATACAAAAAATGAAGCACAAGCTTTGAAAGGATGAACTGAAGAAAGTTAACTTTCATTTTAATAAAGATAAGCTCTGAGAAGACGTTCTCTAAAAATAGTTGTTAATGCAAAAGCAGATATTTTCTAGAAGTGGACAGGCTAATTTATTTATTTTTCTTGCTTGAGAAAACAAAAGAAACGGAAAACTATTTATGTACATATGTATAATTAGAATGCAAATAATAGATTTCATAAGCAACAATAATACAAAAAATGTGCTTTTTTAAAATTTACGCTAACATAAGTGGCCTTTTGCTTAGATTATCAGGAGGGCTATTTTTTCCCCCTGGAAGTAGACTAAGGACTAACCGAAAATAGTTGAAATTCTTTTTTTTACGGAACAATTGATTAGGGAATCTATATATTAGAAAAAATATACATATTAAATAGGAATTTAATTCAAATTTTTTTTAAATTTTTTTCTATTTTTTTTCTGTGAGTTTTATTTCGCTTAAAGAAAAATATGCATGGCGGCAACAGAACTAGGGAGTCATACTGTAAGGGCACCATTTTTTATTGTTCAGTGCGTACTTCCCTGCGGAGGGTCATGCATTCGAGTTCTGGCCAGACGAATAATGGAGAATCGACAGGGAACTCATACTTCTGAGAGGGTATGAAATGAAAGCTCCTCAAAAAATCCATCACCTTTGGATCCCTTCACTTGTTGGAAGAAGATACGTATACGCACATCACAAATTGGATCAGAAGCTCGGCCGAAAATCGCTTCCGTTATATCATTTTTTCTTCTTTTTTTCTTTTTATAGTAGCCATGAACATGCCCAACCCTACACAATCGGCGCGCTATTTATAAGAGCCATACTTTTTATTATTACCCACATTAGCGCATATTACGAGGGTTAATGTAGATATTTTATGTTCAAAGCACATAATCATTGTAGTCAAAATAAACAATCTCAATAATTAAAACTAACTGTAATACAATGTTGGTGCCCACGAAAAGTTAGTTTTGAAAAATCTTCAAGGCTTCACTGAGTTTAAGGACAAATGCAGATATCCAAATATTAGCCCTCGTACAAAGTTGCTTACGTCATTACTATAGTTGAATGTAAAATTATATATATTTATTTATTTATTTCAATACAAAAAGTGTCAAATGTTCGAAGGTAAATCCACAATAATTATCCAAAACGATAAAAGTGCCAAACGCCAGTTAATATGTATAAATAAGCCGAAGAGATATTGATATCAGGGTATCAAAAGACATGGTGCGCTCGATATGAAGACAACTATGCAGTTATCAGCATTAAAATAAAAGAAGACATTCAACAAAATTACATAGCCTACGAATGTTTGTATATATGTATATACACATGTAATTAGATAACAATAAATTCTGAGCCCAAAATATTAAGATACTGTATGAAATGCCATTTTTGTGAAAAGTAGAAAAAAAAGAGTAAATAAAGAAAAAGAAATTGGCGACATAAAAATGTTCCGTTATTATTTATCATTTGCCTCAGTGCGAAAAGTTTATTCGAAACGAATTGTTTGTGGAAAAAAATCTATTTCAAGCAATTATTAATTTGCTTAATTGAAATAACAGTGTTTTTTTTCGTAATTTCGTGAACTCTATATTTGTATGTACATGCCTATGTATGTATGTGCATGCGGTTACAAGAGCGTGCTTTAATATAATTATTTTCCATACAAAAACATCCTCCGTACACGTATGCAGCGCATGAATACGCCAGAGCGGCGTCGAGCGAATATGAAAATGTTGAGTAAAAATTATATTTATGAAAATGCAAATATTCTGTTGTGTTTACAAAAGTTTTGAATAATTTAGAATTTGTTGTAAAATTTTAATAAAATAATTATCATGATTTTATTTACATTTAATACGAGAGTTGGTTTTTGTAAACCGTTCAATAGGTAACTAGATATGTGTGTACCATATATGGTACAGTGTAGTATATAGAGGTGTTATTTATGGTATTTTCAGCAAAAAGTTTTGAAATATTACATGTATGGCCATTTATGTACATATATGTATGTATACATACTCGTATGCATGTATGTACTTTATTTCCAATGTTATATTTGAGACTTCTGCTCTACTGGATACACAGCAGAGTTGCTTTTAATTCATTTGTCGACCGTAATTACAAAATGATTTTGTTCATTGGCGACTAGCATAGCAAACTGTATGCATATTCGTACATACGTGTATATAAATATTTGTTTGTGTATGCTTAACAGCGTAAGGATTATAATAAACGTTTCATACCTATATATGTATATAAATATGTATGCATGTGTGCAATAAAAGCTTCGAACTGTAAATGAAATTTTAATTAAATCGTTTTCTACATGTTCGCTGCAGATAAGTTTAATTAACGCCTTTTCAATGTATTACGCGTTAATTGTGATAACAGCAAGCATACATATAACCAATGAGGGTGTGTTAAAGAGATAATTATCAAAATTACAAAATGTTTAACAGGTAAATGCATACATATAGTACATACATTATATACTCCGCGTGAACTAAAAATATTTTTGGGAAGTAACTTTTTTTTGTGGTGTGAGTGATGATGTTCTGCCAACAATTACAAGGACTTATAGTTTATTTTAAGCCGGCTCCGAGTCGATTTTTATATTGAAGTGCTCACTTAATCAGTTCACATGCTCTTGCATTCACAACTGGAATAAAACTTTCCGTTTTTTTTTCAACATATGTATGTATAAATGTACACAAATGCATTTTTCTCTTTAAAATATTACTCAATTCTCAAGCTATTATGTATGGATTTACATGTTAATAACAATAACAATCAGTCGGATGGCATGAAATTATTATTTTATTGGTTCTATTGAAAAGAACACATAAATAAATGCAATAATTAAAATAATATTCGCTCAATCTCCGGCGTTTTTTTTTTATTGCCAACCAATTATGTGTATTTTAATGATTTATTTTCATTGCAAACATCATCAATAATTGTCAGAAAATCATGAAAAATTGTGTTGGTTTCGGCTTAATTGTTATAAAGAAAAGGTTTAAAAAAAAACAATTGATTTTTACATTTTAAAATAATATTTAATATGCAATTTTTCATTTAACAATTGCTAACATATATTTATACATGTATTTGTATAGTAATCTTTTCAACCTAACCTCACTCTGCAGTTGCTTTTATTTGTTTCCGTATTTTACTCATCCGCCATGTGGATTTTCATGAGCATTTAAAGAACTTCGTCAAAGGTCTATATCTATTAAGCTTATATATTAATAATTAGGTCAAATTCCATATTAAATTCTCATTGAATAAACTTTGTGCGCACATTTTAAGTGACCTATTAAAAGACCTATTCATGTCGTTAAAAAGATACGCACATATTTTGTTTATTATTACGTATTGAACTTTATTCGCTGCCTTTGCCTACTTCCTTTGTTATTATTCCTTTCTCTCGTTATAATGCCAATCGACATTTTCGGCTCAATCAATCAAACGCGGAAGACATCAAAATTGGCAGGAACACACAACCGTGGCAGCAGCTCCATCAATTCTTTTGTGTAAATTTTGTAAAGAAAATAAAAATAAAAATAAAAATAAAAGTAGTGTGTCTATAGATAATTTTGAGAGCAAACATTTTATGGAAGCAAACAGCAAATCAAAGTATTATACCTGTATGTAATAATTCAAAGTACTAATGGATGGTTGGTTACATGAAAATGTATATTTTCTGCTTTGCTTGGCGCCAAAGTTTAAGCGTAAGCAAATCTTTAATATTTTTGCACTAAATATTTAATGCAATCTAATAAAATGAAAAATTAACTTCTCTATATTGAAATAAATGATATTTCGTCTCGCCGTCGGCAATTTGGCGCACAGCTGTCAGTTGACGTCCCCTTTGCTCGTCGTTACTTGTTTTGCGTGCGAACGCAGCCAAGTTAATGGTATTACCCAACGGTTTATTTGCTGCATAAAATTTCAGCTGCATAGAATTTTTTTTACAATTTTTGCGCATATTTCATTTTTTTTTAAACGATTAATGATGCAATCATGCGAAAATCGCTGGACATTTGTCCGGCAAGCAGTGCCAAACTCAATATAAAGTATTTAACAAGCCATTAAAACGATATTAAGGCTATTTTGAAATGGTTTTCATGCTCATTTTAAATCACTTAACGCTTTATCTGTTGTCCATTTATGGAAATCACAATTTTTGTTTTAAAGTTATACACTTAATCGGCGCAATATCAAATAAAAATGATGTTAAATACACTGGCAATCTCATTAACCAACAGGGAGGCGTACGTGTATAAGAAATGTCACTAATGATATAGAATTTATCGTCGGTTGTGAAGGAATTATATTTATGTAAGGAGAGTGTGGCGCGTAAAAGTGTATTATAAAGTATTTCCAAGCAAAAAATACTTCAAAGTAAATCAACTGTGCTCAAAAATCGTAAATTCGGCATTTTTGTTAAATATAAGTATCAACTAATTTCTGGTAAACATTTTTTGTGCAAGAGATTTTACATGCCATTCCCTACGGCTAGCATTTGTAATGCAAGCGAGCTTGGGGAAAATATTTTTTTACGTATATTTTTGTTTCGTGTGTGTTGTGTTTGTGCGTATACAGCTTTACATTCAAATTTTTAACGTTTTTTGTGGAACAAATTTTTTAAAGTACTTTCTGGTTAGAAAAAAGATTTAAATTTCTTCTACTGAAATTTATTGTGAGCATTCAAGTGAAATTTATCATTCGCGTGTATCATTTTTTTTTTCAGATAAAATTTTAAAAGTTTGTAAAACATTATTTTAATAGCTAAAGTGCTTAATTTCTTTCATAGACAGAGCTACTTATTAAAAATCTTAAGTATTTACTCTTGTAAACACACAAAAATTGCATTTCTTTGCTCATCCTTAATTGCAAAAACTTTGCTTTGCTCATACTTCTAAGCGTATACGAGCTTAAGCCGAGCATATATGCTTAATTCGAGCACTTACGCAATAATTGCTTTGCTCACAAGTTCATAAATGCAATTAAGAAACTTTACTAACTGCCAAACTGCTTACGATAACACTTTCGTACTAAAAATATAAACATAAATGTACGAAAATGTGCTTTCACTCAAAAAAAAAATTAAAGAAAATAAAATCATAAGTAGTGAAAGTTAGATATTTACTTAAAGTAGTTAGCTTTCAAATGCGTATTTACTTTTACAAATAGTTTTGCTTTTTGGTGGCATTTTCGTGTGGCGGCCACACATGCAAACAGGCAAATCTACAAATGTTTATTAATAAAACTTGTGCAAAATGCTTGCAAACCTGTACAACAAAAACTTGGTTGACTTAGGTAGTTAGTTAGTTCGACTGCAGCACGCCATATGTAACGTGTTTCCAAGAATTTTACATCGTTAATTTTGTTATTTACAAGTTAACATGCTTACTCCTCACTTTTCTTCGCATGAGATGTGCAAAGCTAGTCAATTTAGAATTTACATAGACTTGAGAAGTTAGCATTTGAAATATTTAATATCAAAGGAGAAGCGTTGGCACTCACACTCATCCGTAAGAGTTGTGAGATTTTAATTAAGCGATAACCTTGGACAAATGTTTAAAAAAATCTGCTAACAAAGAATTAGTTATTTTTCATGTGCGATTTTTCTTTCCTTCCTGTTGATTTTCGAAGAAATAGGGAACTAATATGATCTCAATTTCAAAATACCAGTGTTTAACTAGAATTAAATTTAGCTTTTCACTGCAGGGATATTAACTCACATACAGCACATGCAAGTTTACATTGCTAAAGAAACCCCATAACTTGTTGCATACATTTAGGTGTCAATTGTCAATTATTTTAATAGCTCAAGCGCATGCTAAAAATCAGTTTGATTTAATAAGTGTTAATTTACTATACCAAAACCAAAAAAAACTTAATCGGAATTTGGCATTTTGATAGAAAATTTATTTTTCCTTGTGACGAAAAGCACATTAAAATCACCAACAAAATATTTAATTATGTCAAATCGTGTTAAGAATGCTAAACATTTTCATTCCATATTAGAGGCAAATTTATTACCAAAAGAGGGAGACAGTGGCAAGAAAATATAAAAATTTTAATAAGAAATTTTTTTAAGAAGAAACATGTTTCTATCGTTACACACTTATAGAAAATATCCTAAAAGCGGTCACGCCGCGGCAGGCCAGAGGCCCAATTTTCGACCACTTTTTGCAATAATTGGCACCGTGTGCTAGCAATAAAGCGGCTAATATTTTTTAGACTTTTCTGTGTAGACAAGCAACTTCAAATAACGCCCCACAAAATGTTCCAGCGGTGTCAAATCACACGACCTTAAAGCCCATGCCACAGGCCCACGAGGCGAGATAACACACTCACCAGAAGTTCCCTTCTATATTTAGGCACGAAAAAATCATTAATCATGGCTCTCTAACAATCCCATTGACTTTAACCTATGGTCGGCTTCATATTTGATGAAATGGTTCCCTCTGCCAATAGAACATTGACTTGTTGAGGCTTCACGGCGTCTCAAAAAAGGCTTGTTGATTATCATTACTCCAAATGAGACAATTTCGTCTATTAATATACCCATTCAACCAAAAGTGAGCGTCATCGCGGAACTAAATTATCTTTTGAAAAACGGAATCGGTGACCATCTCGTTTTGGTCCCATTCATTGATTGTGCGACGCACAAATTTTTTCACAAAATGGGTTTTTTGAGCCCGCTAACCAAAATCCCTCCGCAATATCTTTTATATGAGGAATGGACTCGTACGGATCTTCTTCGATACTTTGCTTCATAGCAGCAATAGCGTCTTCGATGCGCACTGTACGGCATCTCTGAGGATCCAATAGAGTAAATGTGGTGCGAAACCTATCCATATTTGTTCAAATTGTGGGCGCTGTCGACTGAATATTGCACGCAGCGGCATTCGAACCATTATTTTGCTAATAGATTTACACGCCTTGCAAACGTAACTTCGGAAAAAATTCATTCATTATTAAATGGCAAACCAAACACGTATAAATCAATCATTTGATTAGCGTCAATTCTGTGAAATTTAGTACTCAATAATTCTAAACAAATAAGGCTTAACTTAAGACATATTTTTCCGTCACTTCGGACTTTCGTCCGAAATAAAAACACTTCTCGCCACTATTAACACCACTGTTGTATTTTTTCCAGCAATTTGGCCCACAAATTGGTCAATTGTGTACTAGCATACTCCGGTGAACTACCAACTCTATCACCAACTACAAACACCACCGCCTTCGTCAGAGAAAGAGAATTCCTGCAGCTTGGCTTATGCGTGCTTTTGTAATTACCAACTTTCAAGTTAAATTTCCTGCCGTTTTATGTGCAGCACAAGACGCACACCCCGGGCGAGCTCCACAATGTTGCGCCACCACATCTCTCAAACAGCTAGGAAATGGCACTGAAACACGCAGAGCCGGCAAGCAGAAGTAGGAAAGCAGTTGCTCGACAACAGAAATATTTCAAGCATGCTTAAGAAGTGCCACCACATCAATACATGTAAATGTTTGTTTGTGTGTGTGTGTGTGTGGGTGTTTGTGTCTATCTGTCAGGTGCTATGAAACTTTACTTTCTTCTCTTGTCTGCGAATTTCGCGTGCGCCAACGCGTTCGCGTCGTTAATCCTGCTGCTGTTCGTGCTACTTTCGCATTTTTTATTGTGGTTCTTTTACAGCGACAACAAAAATGACAACAACAAGAAATATAACAAAACATTTACTACAAGGAAGTAAAATGTAAAATGTTGGCATTTCACGATTCGATGGCATTTTCATTGCGAAATTCCTTATACGGAATGTACCATATATATATGGTATATATATATATATATATATATATATAAACGAGTATATTTTGCACTGTTAAGTTTGGCTTTGCTCCAAGGTAACTCAAGCGAAACACGAACGACTTTATAACTCTTCCATGAATGCGAGAGTATGCCATATTTATCACCATTCTTCTGCGTGCATATTCTACATATTTTTCTGTCATGTCTATTCAAGCGAGTAAGCGAGTGCCCTTTTGTGGTAGTACTATACACTGATACTTGTATGTAGTAAAAAATATATAAAACCGCGAACAGCGACTTTTTTGTTCGCCTTAATAAAACTGAAAATATTCTTTGAACATAACGCTCAGATTTCAGAGTTTAAATGAATTAATTAAGCTCAATTTAATTGCTTTAATTATCTGAAATTATTTTTGGCTTGGCATTTGATAAAGGCAAACGCAGTTTAATTGAACTAAACCACATTACATGATTGAGATTTCCGAAGAGGAAATTCGTTTGAACATTTTCTGAAATATCTTTGAAATTTATGTGCCATTGACAATGTGCCCTTCACTTTGTGGAACATCAAGTAGGGTGTTAGCGCAAAATAAATCAAAAGACTTGGCATATAATTGGCGCTCTGTTACCGTGAAGCGATTTTCTGTAGTTTGTGGTTTGCCAAAAAAATGGAGGGCCTACAGTTTATACTAAGCCGCCTTCGAATGGCCTAAGGATTTGTATGCGGTGCTTTTATTTCATGTCAGAAGGACATTTAGAAGGATTGATATTCTCTGTATGTTGGTCGCACCAGGATTTGAACCCTGGCCTTTCGGAAGTCAGTACGCGCTGCTAACCACATCTGTTTCTAATGCAAAAAGCATAAGTGATCTTTGAACCATTAAGAAGTATTTTTCATAATTCATTTTGTGCTTAATCGCTTTAGTCAGCGATTGTGTAGTATTTTGGATTAATCAATCGTCTTAGTGAGGATATTATTCTGGCATCCTGGGCTCCAATAACACTTGATTCTGTGGTCAAATTTAGCATTTAAGGTTATAAAACTTGGAGTCCATGTAAGACCTTATATTCTCAAAAAAGTTGGGGATCTAATTAAGAGTTCATTCTAACTGAACCTACACAACTAATTAAATTGCGAGGAGCTATTATACTGTAGGTCTTTTAATGGGGAGGACGCGATTATACTATTCATCTGCTCTTCGTTTCCGTATGGTGCCACATTAGCTCTTAACAAAATGCTCTCACTAGTTTTCAGACATTTTTTTATCACTTTTTTTCAGTAGGCCATTTTTTAAGACATCTGGTATATCTTACTCGTCGCGAATTTTATGACAGGAATAGAATCTAAAATTGTACGTTCCGTTGCCTCTTTCATGAATAGATATTCCTTTGGGACAGAGGGAGCTCCAAATGATTATTTATAGATGGCAACTCTTCGCCTAGTCATTGAAGATTCATAGGGAACTTCAGCTTAAGGATACATCCAAATACATAACGCAATTGTGGTTGCTTCGAATAAGTATCTATGATATTAAGTATTAAAACTCTGTTTAACCCTTCCACTAACTTTAAAACAACATTTAATGTACATTAGTTCCTTTTTCAAACTGTTAAAGTATAAATACCTCTCCCCCCTCACCCATATTTACGTACATTGCTACCACTAGGTCACTCAGTTATTTCCTTCGTTTTATTACTGTTGAGCGCCCACATAATTGTTATCCTTTAAGTGTGCCACATAAAAGCAAAAACAATAACAACAGCAACAGCAACAATACAAATGTATTAAGCGGGTAATAAAACATCAAGCGAACCAAGAGCTAGCGTGTTTGCATTCATTCGTAACAATTGGCAATAGTAGAGCAACAAAACATAGTACAGCACACACAAACACATACATACCTATATGTACATTCATATCTACAACAACAAAACAAAATGCTTAGTACTTAAATAGCCGGAGGTGTGGTTGAGGTGCTACTAAGTGAAATGAAAAGCGCTAATAAAAATATCCACAAGTTAAACAAAATTAATTGTTGGGAACGACTTACAACTCATACGGGCCTCCCTCACCTGCGATTTTTATTACGTATTACGAGCATTCTTTTGTGCCCTGCAAGTGTAGTGGTGCAAACACTACGTCACTGTTGAGCCCGTTGAATTAGCCAACACTTTTTCTCTGGTTATTATTATTGTTGTTGCTACTGCTGCTAATTCTGCGACCAACAACGGCAGCACGCCAAGATGTTTCAGCAAAATTACGCCCCTCAACACAAACGCGACGAATGTTGCTCGGCCTGTTGTTGTTTCATGACTGCACCGGCGGCACGACAGTACTTAAGGAAGCTCGCGAGAAAAATGGAAATAAATTAAAAAAATTCTAAATGGAAAAAATGGAATTGCTCATTGTTACTTCTCAACGTTTTCTTACCCTCCGTGTAGATTACACTTTTAGTTTAAATTTAACGTGCAACCTATGCAGAACGCAGCCGTACAGAAAAAAGTTTTACGCGACTTGCGTTGCAGCTCTAAGCAGCAGCAACAGCAACTAAGCCACAATAAAGGTGATCCAAGTGAATGGGTTACTGCAAAAGAAATAGAGTGCCAAAACAAAAAACAAAACATATATTAAAAAAATCAAAATAAAAATTAAATTAAATTTATTAAAAATAAATTAAATGGAATAAAATTACATTAGTTTAAATAAAAAAAAAAAACAAAAAAAAAAAAAAAAAAAAAAAAAAGTAAAATATATTAAATAGAATAAAATAAAATAAAACCAAATAGAATAAAATAAAATAAAATGAAATAAAACAAAAAGAAATGAAATAAAATATAATAAATTAAAATAAAATAAAATAAAATAAAATAAAATAAAATAGAATAAAATAAAATAAAATAAAATATAATAAAATAAAATAAATAAACTAAAATAAAGTTAAATAAAATAAAATAAAATACAATAATAAAATAAAAAATTAAATTAAATTAGATTAATTTAAATTAAAATAATTAAATTAAACTAAACAAAATAAATTAAATTAAACTAAATTAAATTACATATAATAAAAAAACTTAATTAAATTAAATAAAACAAAATAAAATTTAATGAAATTAAATAAAATTACATAAAATTACATAAAATAATATTAAAAAAAAAAATTAAATTAAATTAAATAAAGTTAAATAAACTTAAATACAGTTAAATAAATTTAAAAAAATTTAATTAAATAAAACAAAATTAAATTAAAGGAAATAAAATAAAATTATATAAAATAAATTAAACTATATAACATAAATAACAATAACTTAGATTAAATTATAGGAAATGAATTTGATAAAACAAATTAACATAAATAAAATTAAAATCAAAATGAACTAAAAGATAAAATAAAATAAAAAGGGAAATGCAATTATATAAAATAAAAGTAAATAGAAATAAAAATAAAATAAAACTTAGCAAAAATAAAATGGACTGAAATAAAGTAAAATAAAATAGTAGTATAGTCGAAAAAAAATTGAATACAATTTAACATAAATTACAGCAACTCTAAGAAATCTGTGAAGCAATTTCAACAACAAGATTAATGTGTTTGCCAACAAGAAAGTGTAATGCGTGAAATTGCTACATGAAAAACCTTTCTTCTGCTTAATAAGAATGAAAGTAAAGTTTTCTCACCTATGTATGTTGGTTGAAATGTGTGCAATAAATCTTAAGGTGCTTGGATTTGACTCTCGCGTGTACAGATAACATTCTCATATAAAATTCGATGCATATATGTATATGCATGCATATATGTATGTGTGCCAACACATATACTCGTATGCGCGTTTAGCCTTCAACTTAACATGTAAAATTAATGTCAAGTAATTAATATACGCAAATAAATGTATAAAAAGCAAAAACAAAAAGTGCAATAAGAAGAGTGAGTGAATAAAGTCGATGTGAAGTAATGTCAAGCACACAGATGCTTAAACTAAGCAAACAATTCAAAGCTTGCGAACACTAATATATGTATGTATGAGACAAGAAACTTCGCGACCACACAGCAAGCGCCCACATCAATCTACTTCCAGTATACCACAGCTCGAGTTCTCTGACAGCTGCCAACAGCAAATTCCACATTCGTCTATGCCCTACCGAGATAACCGTCCCACACACACACGTCTAAACTAACTAATTACCAAAGACGTACGCAGTATCTAACTGCCAACGCCGACCCACAGCGCCGGTATCACCGTAACGTCTAATAACCCCAACAGCTGTTATTAGTATCACCAACGCTACAAAATTACGCCACCGGACGGCCACTTGCCTTGCCTATTCGTGAACAGTGTGACTTTCCGTAGATCATCTAACCCGTGTCCGCTTCGTGTTGCGAGTACGCGTGTGTTTGTGTGTGCGCATGTGTGTGTGTGAGTTATACATACACGTATAGACGCCATTCATTGTGCGACATCAATTGCCATGAGTCGTTTGCGGCGAGAAAATAGCCGACAGAGTGTCATTACTGTCGAGCTAATACAATTCATAATTCAATATCGCGCCAAGGAGTTACTGGAGAAACGCAAAAGGTGTGCTTTAGTTAGTTAAGTTAATTGCCATTGGCGTTCGCTTTCGTTGCTATTACGACGAGTAGTTAGTGCAGTGCCTGCAGGCGGCATTTAGCTATAAGTTTTAATTGTAACTGCTGTAGTATGCTCGCGGCAGTTTTATGTGAATTTTGTGCTATGAACAAGTTATTTTGGATTTATTGAATACGAAAAAGAGGAAACGCAGAGTAGATAAATAAGCGTATATTGGAGGAATATAGTGTAGCATGTTCGAGTTTGACATATTTGAAAGGAAAGTGGACGCTTTTAATTTTTTTATTTTTTTCTTTTTTTTTTAGTTTCTTAAACGATGAAAAATGAATGGGAAGTGTTTGAAAACTGTTTCAGCATTTTTTTTTTTAATTTATAGCACAATTAAACAACTAATAAATAGTCATCAAATATTATTTATATGTAAAGTCTATATACATACATACATATATGTTCTATGCTGCATTAGCAACCACTGGGTTGCATAAAATTGACTGCAAGGTTGCAACTCTTTTGATGGGTTTTTGAAAACGGTTACACCTTAGTGAATGCACAGGTCATCTTCTCTCATATATTTTGGGTAGCTGAGCTTCCCATTTAAACTACAAGTTTCCAAGAGCTTTCCGTAAGAGCCCATTGATACCAGACCGCAGCTTCAAGTCATTATAAATAAATGCGAGTGCTATGTAGCTATTGTTGATCTACTAACGCGATAGGGAAAGCTAGTTTCTATTTATTTTAATTATTAATACAATTTCTCTATCTCTGAAATTTTTGAAGACTCAGTGAATTCCTAAAGGATCTTAAACACTATTAGATAGCTTCGATAGACTTCATCTTTGAAATCGTTGCTCCTCAATATCCTTTCGTGCTTCGGAATTTGCCACACTTCATTTAAAGGTTGCTTATAAATTTTGGTTTTGCGGTTTTCATTCCATTATTTGCTTCACACAAACAAGAAGCTTTCTTTCTACATTTTATTTCAACATTTCCAGATACTTTTTTTTTTACAGAAAAAGCATTAAATAAGCTCCAAAACTACTGCCAATTTGCCGCCGTTCTTACAAACTTCCACCAACAACAGTGATTACAATCAATTTTAATACGAAAAACAAAAAACAGAAAAATGTAGCATACTTCATGGCGCTCATTACTCTCAGAGGTCCACTTAGCTAGACATTAAATATGGTTTACATACATTATCATGCAAAATGTGTATGCTTATTGTGGAGTTGGAGCAATTTTCGCATAATTTTCCTAATTCCCATATAATATTTCACAAGTTAACAACAAACAGTGAACTACGCTGCTCCCCCACCCGCCGGCACCAAGCTGGTGATTGGTGTTAAAAGTCATGTGGCCAGCTCAATTTGTATTCATACCAAGACATTATAAGCACATAAAGCTTTATAAACGAGCGTTACTAACAAGTAACAAGCAAAAACTGCAAATAAAAAACAACAATAGTAACAACAACAACAACAAGCAATACCACCATCAAGAATAACGAGTTCAACAAATTTGCACAAATGGTTTTAGCCAAATTATAGCATAGAGTTATGTTGGCAAGCCACACATACCTACACACACACACAAGTACGATCAGCGTAGATATTGGCAGTAAATCAAAATATAACAACAAAATATGTTCAGCAATGAAAACAAGCAAATGCAGTACAAAATCTATTGCCGTGGGCGTTTGGGAATAGTAAACTTTTTACAACCAAAAAACTAACAGTTTGACTTTTGTTGCAATGAAGTAACAAAAACAAAACAGAAACGAAAAACAAAAAAATACAAAAAAACAAAAAACAAAAACCGAAAAAGTAAGCCAAAATTAAAATAACCATAAAAAAGCATAAAAAACTATGTGAAAAGTTGCATGCTGCTTTTAGGTGACTGTCTATGGCAACACCAGGGCCCAACACACACCCGCATACTACGCTATTGTGTATTGATGAAGCAGTCAACCGCACGTCCACGTCCGCATCGAGAGACCCTTGACGTCTTTTACTACAGTCAAGTTGCCACTTTTCGACGAACTTTGCGAAATAGTCTGCACCAGAGCCATAATTTACTTGCTACAAATACAATACAAAAAGTATAAAATCTTAGAAACATAATGAAAAGTTTCTCAGCCAAAAACACACACACACACACACACGCCCATACAACTTGTACAAAAAAGCAAAAGAGAAAGCAAGCATTGTGCAAACAAAACAAAGTGGCAGATTTGTTGGGCAGAAAAGTACTTGAAAAACATTTCAAATACATTTTCATAGACACAATGCGGGTGATGGCATTGTCAGAGGCCCAAAGGGTCACTCAGTGTAGTTTTGTGAAGTTTTGGCATCTTTTTTCGCAAACTCTCAGTTGATTTGCTTACATTGTGAGACCACAATGATGCATTTTTGGACCGAAATTAAATTTATAAGAGCCAAATTGAACGTAAAAATGGTTTTTATTCATATGAAACCTTTACAAAAAGGTTCAATGAAAAAAGGAAATTATGGCGCTGAATTCAATGAACTTTGTTTTAAATAACTTAAAATATTTGTATGGCTTGTTGTGTGGAACAAAAGCTAGCTGAATTACTTTATGTAAAACCGGTGCTGAGAAATAGCGGGCGTAAATAACACTTTTGAAGAACGATTTATCTTGTGGCTCAAAATATGCCTAAGGCTCAGTGCGAAATTTCTTACCGGCGAAGTTTTTTTATTGCCCACGAAAGCCAATATTCTCTGGGAGCCAAGTCTGGGGGCTATAGTGGGTGTCTAGATGAAACACATTTTTTTCCTTTGCATTTTCGGCTTTCAAATGCTCCAATAATGCTATATAATTTTCATTCTGGATTGGCACGAGTGATTACCTGTTTCCCAAAGTGAACTTAAAGATGACGTTTCGGCGTATTTTGAAGATAAAGAGGAACCATTTTTTACACCGGTATTAATAAATTAATTGAAAGATCTCAAAAATGCATCTGTCTCGCAGGTGTTAAAGGAAAAATATTTTGTTTTTGTTTTATTTCCACCCTTTATCCACCATTCCACAAACATAAAAACGCTTCCCTCGTAGCTCAAACTTCTCTTGGAGGATAGTATTAACTGAAAAAGCAGTGAATCCAATGAAACTAGCGTTATCTATGTGTTGGGCCCGGGACTTTCCTGTCCATGTGCAATTATCATGCAAACATAAACACAAATTTTTATGTTTTGCAAGTGCTAGTAAATACATATTTGTAGAGACGAAGCATTTTCCGAATATTTAGGGCTTTAAATATATAACTCAACAACCTTTTTCGACCTTGTCCTTTGGCTTGGTATTCAAGAGTAATTAACTTAGCTTAAATGGCAAAAATTCGTATTTATAAAATTTATTATTTTTAAATCTCTATACGGAGTGCCTTAAAGAAGGACTAGAGCTATAAATATACTCATTAAATACCAGCACGAAAGCAGAGATTTTGCCTGTACATACGTATGTGTATGGGTGAAATATGTACGTATATACGAGTATATGTATATACAAATGTAAATGCCAATATTTGATTTATTGCACATTTCAGTCACGTACTGCCCGTAAAAATAGCTTCGCGCATGCCAAAGATGGGCGACTTACTGGCTCTTAGAGAAATATTAAGCAAAATATGAAGTGACCAAAATCAGAGCTTTCTAAATAACTACTGTTATAAATTAAAATGCTTAATGGAGACAATTTTAAGCATTTATCGGATAAACAATAATATTTCTGTACTATTTTTAAAATTTATTTTTTCAATGTTTTTAGCTAAAATCAGTTGATTATAAATTAAAAATCTTTCTTAGAACAATTTAAAGAGAAATAATAAATTTTTAAGGAATAGTATGGTCAAAAGCGTCAAAAAAACACTTTTTTGTGAATTTTTATGGACATATGGACATACTAGGTGAGGTTAAAAGTAACTTGCTTGACCGCCAGAATGCGCTGCTACTGCAAAAAACGTTAAAGTGCCTTATAGGCCGTTCATATTTAGGCAAATATGCCAAATTTCCGTGCCTTACTGCCAGCTGATTGTTGTTGACGTGTTTGGCATCATGTTGAGTATGGACAAGTATTTTGCTTGAAGTAGTATTTTGCAGACCTTCCGGAAAATTACTTTTCGGAAGGGATCAAAAATTTAAAAAATCGCTGGAATAAGTCTATCGAGCTAAAAGGGGATACCATTGAATAAAATAAAAAAACAGTTTAACAAAAAATTTCATTCTCAAGGATGTAACCTTTCACCCACCCTGGTACGTATATCGACATTAAAAGAAATCATTTGAATTTAGTTAAGAAATAAGTAGCGGCGAAATTTTTAATATTTTAATATTTAAGGGTGTACCAAATTTGAGAGGAATCGATTACGTAATTCTTAAAGGACATTATACATGGACTTTGAAAAAAGATTTCGAGAAAGTCATATTTTAAGCTTCCGAGAAAGATACAGTCAACTTAGTAGCTTGGAAAGTTTTCCTTCGATTATTTCAAACTTTGAGACGATATTCTTAAAAAGTTTCAGTATAAGATAATACAAAAAAAAATCAGATTTTTCGACGCTATCCCCGTCAATATTTTATTTATATAATGGTATAGGTCATACTACCTATTCGTCGCGCAACTCTCGCTTCAGTCTACACTCTCGATCTTTCATTCACACTTACATACATACATACACGTATGTATACATATGTTAACCTGTGATACAGTCACTCACTCATCACTTATTCGGGATTTTCTTCTTCCACGCTGCTGCTTGCCAGCTTAAACATCAAACATTCTGCCAAAAATTGTAAGCCTGCTAGCAGCAGTTGACATGGTTGCTGTCGTTGAATGCTGTCAACGGTATGTTGAGATTATTTTTGCTCTTGCTGTTGTCTGCTTTTAGGCGCGCTGGCATTACGGTTGCCTTACTGTTTGCTCTTCTTGTCATTTTTGTTGTTGCTCTTGTTGTTCTAAACATTGACAAAGGTTGACATTAATGAAAATGGCAACTATGCCTATTAAGATGGACAGCGAGTAAAGTGGCTAAACGGAATAAGCGTCAAATTAGAGGAAGAGAGAAAGAGGGAGAAGTAGAAAATATTTGCTTTAGTAGACATTAATTTGGTAATCCTCTTCTTCTTTTTTGGGTAACATTTTGGTTTAATATAAATTTATGGTAAAATCTTTACAGCATAGTTTAGTGATGGTCGCTCAGTGGGGAATTTATTAAAATGCGATGAATTGTTATTAAAAGATATAATAATTATTTATTCGACGCGTTAATAAGATGTTGTAATAAAGGTTCAGCGTTATTGCCTCCGTTATTATTATTATTATTTTATTGTATATAAAAGCAAAAGATGTTAAATCTAAGCAACAGAAGGCACTGTCTAAGAAAATTATTTTCTGTTCTTTAAAGAATGAAACAAATATCTTAAGTAGGTTAAAATTGGAAGCTTTATTAAAGATTTAATGTTTAATTTTCGTGCCTAGAAAAGTGTGAAAAATTTCAAAAAGTATTTTTTCCTCTTATAAACTCCTATCATGGTATTCTGACATTCTCTTACAAAATTAGTTGTCTTGCTGTGATGAGAAGCGCCTAATAGTATACTGCAAAATCCTAGTTTAAAAATTCTACAAAAAAGTTTGACGAACGAAAGTAAAATATTTTGTATAAGTCGTAAAAATACGGTTATTGAAGCTCACATGTAAAATTTCCTAAACTTTTACGAAACTTTCCGAAACCTTTAAATTATTTACCACTTCAAAATCAAATACTGAAATTTTAAATAAGTATTTTTCCTTAATTCTACTGGCTCCACTTGCACTAAGCCCGAAGGCAAATTGCTAACATCAACACTTAAACTTTCATATAATGGCAAAAAGTTTCGACTTAACGGTTTTGCACTATGTGTTAAGTTTCAATTTCGCCGTTAAGCTCTGTAAATCTTTTGAAGCAAACTTTTAAGCCAAAAGTGTATAACTATATATTTACATATATATATATATGTATGTACGTGTATGTAGGAGTATACCATATACTCATGCAGGTGTTGTTGCCTGCTGCTGGTTTTTGCGAGTGTGAAAAATGCCTTTTTTTCTTAATTCACTTACACAAAACTTGCGAGGAGTTACTTTTTGACGAGCGTTACTTGATAGTTTGGTGTTTATTTTTTATATTAACAATAAATGCAACACTGTGTGTTTAGAAAAAAACGTCAAATATTTGGTGCTTGACAGCTATTTCAAGCAAATAAAGGAAATTATTTTTAAAATTTGTTTTTGAAATTTTTTAAAATATTATATGTGCGTGTTTCATAAAATACTAGAAATGTTACGCCGTTCAATTGGAAATCTACAAGAAGTGTGAGTAAATTAAAATTCATCGAGTGTGTGTTTTGTGCGATTTCTATAGCACGATCTGGAAGGTGCATTCACTTCAAATGAGGAAAAAATTGGTCAGCGATAAAGCAAATTTAATTTAAATAATGAGAAGTCTTAAGGAATTTAGAAACAAAAATTAAAAAAGCAATGTTCCAAGTGTCTTTTAATTGGAATGTAGTCCCGGAGTATTTATATTGTTTCTATAAGGTTTTATGAAGAAGACTGAGTCCATGAACCGTGAATATTGTCTTAAAATATGGGTTCTCCTACTATTGATTCATGGTGATGATTCAACCATCAATGCTATTTATTATCGAAAAACTAAGAAATTATATTTTTACGCAAATTATTTAAAAATATTTATGCAGCAAAAAAACTTCAACAATTTGTTCAGGAAAATTAAAAATAAATCTAATTTATATACTACACTTTCCTTATGCGCTTCAGTTGTTGACGGAAAAAAAATTAAATGCAATTATTATTTATTTTAAGGAATTTTTTCTCCACAAATATTTGGGCGTTAAATATTGGAGTGGTATTTACAATTCGCTGAAGGGTCAACAAAGTTGATGAGCAGTTTATAAACGAATAAATAGCATTTTGTAGTATATTCTGTTAATTAATTAACTACATACACATATTTAGCAGGAATGTTTGCCGAAAAAAAAAAATATTATAATAGTTGCATTTGAGTGCTGCACACGATTTAATAATTAAATAAAATTTATTTTTTATTTTTTTTGTTGGTAATTTAAAACAACTTTGTAAACATGTTGTTAAAAAAATTAGCAAAAAAAAACTGCAGTTTATTTTGCACGTGTATGAAAATATGTAGTTTGTACTAGTTAGTTATTGCGAGCGTATTTTAGTAGCAGCAATTGAAATATAGAAGAATGTCAAATAAAATTTTGTTTTTACCAAAAATCAATGCAATACCACGCACACAAACAAATACATATCCACTTAAAAAAAAAATTTTTTTCCTCCACATTATTTGCAACAAAATTGTTGAGTTCAAATAAAAATGCCAATATATTTATTTTTTGCAAATATATACTTGCATACATACATAAACTGGTATAGAAGTACATATATTTCAGTTTCGCCCACACGACAAAAAAAAAAAATTTTTTTTAAAACTTTTTAATTTCCTTTCTAAACCAACTATGTATTTCTAGCAACAACTTGCTGTACTCTACTTACTTAACTGTTTTCGTGTACATACTTACAGTTTAACATGCACAAGCACATAAATAAACCGCACATGTACATACATACATACATTTCACTATTGTATATACATACATACTAACAAATGTGCATACGTAGAGACATTCATATCGTTCTATGCTAGCTTTTCTACACCCAAAAAACCACTTATTTACTACAATAAGTATACATACTAAGAGACACACATGTATATACGTACACACATATATTGAAGTATTGAAAGTTTTACAATACTTTAAAACCATTTACATACTTACTATATACAATATAACATGCATATGTAAATCCATACTAAATATATATATGTGATTTTATTTTATTTCAATTTTTATTTTCATTTTTATTTTTATTTCAATTTTTAGTTTTATTTTTATTTTTATTTCTATTTCTATTTTTATTTGTATTTTTACTATTATTCTTAATTTTTATTTTTATTTTTATTTTTTAATACAAACTATGTTTAATTTTTAAACACGAAAAAAATTTATATAATATTATTTTCTTTTTCTTTTTAATTTATTTTTATTTTTTATTACTTTAAACATAAAGTAACACGCCAACCAGTTAAAATTTCTTATTTATTATTTTCTTTTAAATTTTATTTCTCTCTGCTCACTTTGCAACACTTTTAATTACTGTTTTGCTGTATGTTACCTGTTCTTTGTGTCTTTTGCTGTGTGTACTTCGTTTCTTTTCGTCTCCAGCAAAATTTACACGCTCTTATTAACATCAGTAACTTTAAGCCTTGTTTGTTTGTGTTTGTTGGCCAAAAAGCAGAAAAAAGAAAACAAGAAAAAAACCCAAAAATCACACCAAACTAAAACCAAACAAAAACCAAACAACTAAAATTAAACTCAAAACACTACCGAAATTTCTGTTTGCAAACTATTTTTGCATTTTCGCACACTCACTTCCGTTTCCGCGCGCCCACACCACCGCTCACTCACTCGCTCACTTATGCAATGTTTGCGCCCACTGCCACTATAAATAATTCCCACTTACTCAATTTCCCTAACAATGCTTCAAATATAATACAAAACGGCGAAACCGACTTAACACGAAACACAAAATTCAAGTGAATACAAAGCTCACTCAACTTTTGAGTTTTTGCGCAAAGTTGCAAATTTTTTTTAATTAATTTTTAGTTTGTTTGCGAATGCGAAAATGTAAAATATTTTATATAACTTTTTTTAAGTTTGAAGAATTTCTTTTGAAATTTCTCCTTTTTTAGATTTGTAATTTTTTTTTCGCTTAAAAAAAAAGAAGTTTTTCTCGTTTCTTTTTTGTTTTTGTTGTTTATTAACTTTAATCACATTAAAAATTATAATGAATATTTTTTTTTTTTGTAATTTTTTACTTATACTTTTACTTGAAAACTCGTTTCTGCAAGCATATACTAATAATTGTTTGTTATTCTCTCTCTTCCACCAAATTCCCTTACCATTTAACCCATCCGACCACTTCCCTCATGTAAACAGACGCCTCGCTGACGAAGATGACGAATTATCCGAGGTGCAACCGGATGCTGTGCCACCGGAGGTGCGTGAGTGGTTGGCCTCCACTTTTACGCGTCAGTCGGCGACCACACGTCGTCGCACCGATGAGAAACCGAAATTTCGCACTGTGGCACATGCCATACGCGCCGGCATATTTGTGGATCGAATATACCGTAGCGTCTCACGTACGGCGCTCATGCAATTTCCGCCTGAAGTTGTCCAAATACTCAAGGTAAGTAAGTGGTCGCACAATGCGCAACGCATATCAAATATTAATCACTTCATGGGCGGAGGTGAAACTTTCTGTTTGATAAAGTTATTGGATTTTAAAATCTTTAAAAATCATATAATACGTATAGGTAGTAAGTGTAGTGTTTAAGTAGAAGTTGGTATAAGATTGAGCTGCACTGCCTGACTGGTACGACTTACATTCACCTGTTGGGTTTTCTACTGGTCCTATGAATAGCGAAACTTTCATATTTATGAGGCGTCTTCTATACAAGGGCGGAAACAGAGTCTCACTCATGTCCGCCTCTCTACACTTCCTTAAGTTATCTGCTAAAAATGTACATTCTGCTCACGTCTGATGTCCGTAATTGTGGGCTGTCATTAGCTCAACAATTACCCTGTAGTAATTTCGAAACCACTTGAGCAAAAGTGGTTGCGTTTTCTTTCGCTTTCGATTTTGGTGATTTTTCAGGCAGACGGTATAAATACTGCAGTTTACTCAAATCTCGTTTAATTTAGGCACTCTAAGCAATGAAAAGTAAAATATATCGTTGCCTACATTTAGGCGTAATGTTAATTGTAGTTAAGTCGCACACCCAGAGAACATTAAAGATGATTAATCATAATAGAAATTATTAAAAGTTGTCCCTGCCCGAGCTAATACTTATTTTTCAACCCAATCATTTTAACGACACATTTTTCTGTCTTTCAATTGTCATCTAACCGATGAAAAGACTCAATTACTTGCATCCTGTTATGTAATGAGCAGTAGAGAGTGGACTCCTGGGTTTCAACCTACTCGTTCGCTTATCATCCTGTAGTGTAAATCATCTCTCCAGGTGGTCGAATTTTTAATTAAAGTAATTTTGAATGGAGCAATCCTTTAGTTAGTAGGTTAATCTAATCAGATTTTGAATATTTACTTCTTCAAATAGTTAACCAGAACGTTCTTAGGTCACTCTGAGAAAAATTTCAGTTAATCAGCATAATTGATTAATCAGTTATACGCAAATCCCAAATCTTAATTCTAGTTCAATTATTCTGAAAGTTGTCGACTTGAGTATCAGAATGCCTGCTATATTCTTAAATAATTTTTGTTTTTGTTAACTTCAATTACGGATCCTGACTCTGCATATGTACTGCAAATTCGCTTTACTTTCTTATGTATTAAAATCGATTGCTATTCATTTGTTCATTCACAGAACTTGGACGACTGGTCATTTGACGTGTTCGCCCTGGCGGAGGCCGCTGGTGGGCAACCGATCAAATACCTCAGTTACGATTTGCTCAATCGCTACGGCATTATACACAAATTTAAGATAGCCCCTGCCACATTGGAATTATTTTTAAATCGCGTCGAAGAGGGCTACTGCCGCTATCGCAATCCATATCACAACAACATACACGCAGCCGATGTTACGCAAACGACACACTATGTGCTCTGCCAGACGGGTCTGATGAATTGGCTGACTGATTTGGAGATATTTGCCACATTACTTGCCGCACTCATACACGATTTCGAACATACCGGCACCACCAACAACTTTCACGTGATGTCCGGTTCGGAGAAAGCGCTACTCTATAATGATCGTGCCGTTTTGGAGAATCATCATGTGAGCGCCGCTTTTCGTTTGCTTAAGGAGGATGATTGTAATATATTGGTGAATTTATCACGCGAAGAATTTCGTGAATTTCGCACACTCATCATTGACATGGTGCTGGCCACCGATATGTCCTTCCATTTTCAACAATTGAAAAATATGCGCAATCTACTCACGTTAAACGAGGCGTCGGTGGATAAGTCTAAGGCCATGGCTTTGGTACTCCACTGTTGTGATATTTCTCATCCGGCAAAACGTTGGAATCTCCACCATCGCTGGACGATGTTGTTGTTCGAGGAATTCTTTCGACAAGGAGATTTGGAGCGTGAGCTGGGACTACCCTTCAGTCCCATGTGTGATCGCAACAATATACTATTTCCCGAATCACAAATCGGCTTTATTGATTTTATTGTGGAACCGAGTTTATCGGTAATGTCCGATATGTTGGAGTATGTGTTGACACCGCTGGCGCCCATGTGCAAAACCTCGAATGCCAGTATCGATGCGGGTGATGCGCCGGTAGATGGCGCGGCTGCAAGTCCACGCCAGAAAACAGATGGAGAATGTAGCACGTCAGCTGCAGCGCAACCTGACGATGGTACGGCGAAGCCTAGTGGTGCAAAACCGACGCCGAAGTTTAGCATACGAAAACCGTGGTTGGCTTGTCTCAATGAAAATAAGAAAATCTGGAAGGAACAGTCGCTGAAAGGTGAGTGAAAATTGAAATTTTAATATTCTAATTTAAAACAAAACAAAAAAAATGTGTGTAAATTTGCCTACAAGAGGGAGAGAGAGAGGATGGATTCAACCAAAAAGAACGCCGCTACGCATTGGTATACCAATTTAGCATCAGCTTTTGGCCTTTTCGCTGCACACACAATTCTTGGAATAAATTTTTCTCGCTCGCTTTTCTTTTATTAGTCTTTTCGCATAATTTACACGCACACTGCGTCTATTGATTTTGGGTAAATTACCGAAAATTTAACATTAATTGAAATTCAATTTACCGTTTGATCTTTGGCTTTTCGCCCACTTGGCTGCGCGTGACTTCGCTCCGGCTGACCTTAGCCCACTGCATGCAGTCAATGGTTTCTTGTAATTTTGCTGTTTTTGAATGTTTATCGGCTTTGTTAATTAATTAAGATGATTCTTTCATTTCATGTTTATAGTCATAAAAACAGAGAATAATTAAATTGAAATAAATTCCGACTAAAAATGTCTACAGTCCGTTAATACAAAAACCACTGCGTGTATGCATGAATGAGGATATCCACTAATTTTCTTTTAATCTAATTTTTTTTTTTGCCCTTGGCGCTTTGTAACCGATTAAGCTCCTTCTCCAATTTGTGGTATGCGTCTAGATGTTTTTCCAACAAATGGAAATACATAAGCCGCCTCCAAGCGGCTGATGGATTTTTATGAGGCGCTTTTATTTCATGCCACTCGGAGGGCTTGACATTCCCTGCCGAGAGGCGACCGAAGTTAGAAAGATTAATTTTTACGATTGAATGTTGGTCGAATCATGACTCGAATCCTGGCTATTGCGGTCGCAATATATTTACAGAAAAATACTCTACTTTGCTTACCGGACACGGACCAATGTTGCCAACACTTGCTAACTCGAATAGTTGATGATGGTTCCTTCTGAAGAAACTCTTCTTTTTCTTCAGGTTAACAGTGTAAAAGTTTATCAAGCCGTAGATTATATAGGAGCAAGCTCAAAAATCGTGTTTAACTAGTGCCAATAGGTTAGGTTAAGATTAGGTATAACTGGTTAAACCAGTGAGTCTCACTTACCATACATCCACAGTATTGCCAGATATACTACATACGAACAAGTTGTAGTCAAGGCCCCTTATTCACTGCCAGTTGAAGGTCCTGTAGCCTTTCTGCGCCAAATAAACATAGCCTTTGCCTGCTATAGTCCACAATCATACCTATATTACAGGCAGGCAACGTCAAAAGGCATTACCCCGCTAACGCTCCAACTAGCTGCCTAGAACCCGGCCTCTTTGCCGCTGGTAAAAGCCTTGTAAGTTAGATAGACAAAATTATCTCCTATTTCAACGTTGTAACCGTCCACAAATGACGAGCTCGAATGTAACGTCTGACCAGGATATTGATAATCTATATTCGAAAGTAAATTAATATCTCACCGACATTTCCCTCTTCTTCACCACGAAATTCACTTTTCACCAACTGGACGAAAGGGTACCGGCTCGAACTGTATATGAAAGTCGATGGCGCGAAAAATCCAACAATAACAATCCAAAGATACTGGAAGTCACATTGGACCGCCTGCACTACGGCACTCCGCTGCTCTGATTTGGACGCTGGAGACTAGCGGTACGCAAATGAAGAAGCTACAAGCATGTACGAACCTTAGGACCAACCATTAATCCGTCAACACCTTCATGAACTCTCTTTCAGTGAATGGCATTCTCGGCATCTAAGTCCCACTCATTGCAAACAAAAAGATCCAGCTCGAGAGACCCAATCTAGACTTGTCAGTGAAATACACAACGTATTTTGTGCATGCAATAGAACCCCGCACGATACTAACCCCCTCTTTTCATACCCCAAAAACTTACTTAGGGAAAGGAGAGCCCTCTGATCCGAATTCGTCGAAATAACATTTTCCTGGACCTCCCTTTAGGTGACGCAAAGACGCGAATGCGCTGACCTCGCGATGGCAATCTCCTGTCATTCGCCTTTCCTGCGCTAAGTTAAACCAAATGTATGTACGAGTATGTGGTATAAAATACCTACTGAAAATTAATAGTATTAAGCACTTCCCCGAAGCAAGAAAAACCATTTTCACATTTCTCTTGTATTTATTAGCAGACAACTTGTAAGCTTGTTTTCCATTTTGCTAATAAAATAACTGCACCCCAGGCAATAAGTACCGTAAAGTATCGCTTTTACATAACCCAGAAAAACAGACACACACACACACATACACACACGCTATGCACATTTACATAATAATTCATTGACAATTTACACAAACCAATGAACTTGTGACTTGAGTGATTACTGGCTGACTGAGAAAAACTTTTTCATAATTCCCAAAGGCCTTTGTTGGATCTTTAGTCTACACAGAGGCATCGAAAGCTAATGCTAATAAGTATATATGGTATGTATGTAAAAGCATTCACATATATATCTACAACAACAATTCAACTAATTGGCACACCAATTTAGTCATGTCACAAGTGATTTCCACATTTTCACCAAACAAATCACTGCTTCGGGCTGTCGCTTTCCGCTTGGCAGACTGATAAAAATATTTTATCTGGCAAATAATTTCACCAAACAAAGTTGAAGAAAGGGGGGAAGTGGCTGTTAGTTATGTCTTGGTGTTTGTTTGTTATTGTACAAAAAACACAATTTTCCAAACGCATTCGTCAGCTTTCGTTACGTCTGGCAGTCACACTGAAAGGGAATTAGAAAATATTGATTTGCTTGTTGGCTATTTTTCGTAAACGTTAAATGGTACAATAACTTTAGTCCGATTCCTGTACTTAAGTACCAGAAGGAGAAGAGAGAGTCCCATCAAAATTTATACCGATCAGTTCAGAATGACGAGCTAAGTTGATTAGCCGTGTTCGTCTGCCCATCTCTTTGAATGCAAATTATTCCCTAATTTTTGGAGATATATTCAACAGAGTTGGATTTATTTTATCTGGTGCTAGTTGACCCCGCAGGCGTTGTTTTTTGAAAAGAGAAGAAAGTATAATTTATGTATATTGTGTTGAAAATCATTTATTTCCGATTTGTCTACATTTTTTCATTGTAACGCAACTTGATAAACAACATTTTCTGTTTTCTGTTCCGATGCGTGAATGTACAGAGAAGATGGTTTTCCAACTCGTGAACACGCCACATGGTATTTCCAGATTTATGTCACACACTTCCAGCGACTGTCGTTGCGACTTATTGATTGTCGCACTGAAAATCTTTTACTAACCATCTTTTATCTTTTTTTTTTAATTTGAAAAATAGATTTGAAAAAAAAAACGAAATAAAATGGAATAAAATTTGTATGGAAAAAATTCACTCTTTGGAATTATCAAATTTTTCGGCTTTTCCTCAGGAAAAGTATTCTGTTTTTTATTTCTAAACCTTTCCAGATCCGCAGCGAACAACCTCTGAAAATTTCATCAAAATTGGTCCAGCCGTTCTTGAGCTTTAGCGTCACTAACAAAAAACATTCCTTTTTACAAATTTAGATTGATCGTTTAACTGGACCGACTAAATCGGCCTATTACGAGTATTGCCTTTTATATTTCGGGATTTGGCAACTGACAAATTCATACTCAGAATGTTTTGATATACGAGCGATATTTGTATTCTTTACAGGGAACATTTTCGCACAATTATTTTTCACAACTTTGGATGTGGATTAACCAAACAACAGTGGAACGATAAGTTTTTAGCACTTGAAGCTCCACCAAGGACCAGTGTTTATCGATGGTATAATGAATTCAATCGAGGTCGTAGATCACTCCAAGACGAATTTCTGTGAGAAAACTGTTATTGCAAGATCGTCATGTGACCTATCGTGAGATTTAGACAAGTTTAGGCAATAGTGGAGTCACCATATATTCAATATTGCATGAACAGTTGACAGTAAAAAAATTTCTTCATGTCGTCAATCGCTCAAAAAAGGCTTGTGTCGATTGGTCTAGAGAAATGTTATAAGATAGCGGTGTTTCGAAACACGTGGTGATGAATCGTGGATTTATGAGTATGGGCACGAAAGTGAACAGCAGTCGACTATTTGGGTTTTCAAAGAGGAGCCGATTCCAAAAAAAAGTTTTAATTTTTACTTATTGTTTTTATTTATCGTTTTTATTGAGAAACTCGAACAGTAAATTCTGAATGGTTCACAACCAGTTGTCTAGTAAGAAAATATGAAAATTGGCCCCGAAGCCGATCACTCTCACCACGACAATGCGAGCTCTCACACATCGACTGAAACAACTGATTTTTTGGACGTTATAAACATCGATTTGATGATTCATTCACTGTATAGTCCTAACTTGCCACCGAATAACTTCTTTGTATTACCGCACGTAAAAAACAAACCGAGGAGTCAAGGTTTTTCGACATCTTAAGAGGCGACTTATGCTTTCAGAAAGCATGTTTTGTAGATACCTCGGTCAGAGTGGCAAAGGCGCTTCGACAATTCGTTCAAAGGCATGAAAAAGTGTATAGACCTTAATGGAGAATATAATATAAAGAATAAAATATAAAGAAAAAAACTTTTTTTCAAATGTCTTGATGAAACCTTAATCCTTGCCCATCGCTCACAACGTTTAAGTTCCCCAAAAGATCTAGTTGCACATCTAAAAAATGAATCTTGAGCGACATGTTGAAGCCTAATGTCCGTTAAGCCAACAAACTATTTGTTGTTGTCATTCTTATCTAGAAAATTTTCAACAACTATCGAAGACTTTTAATTGCTTTTTTGACAAGTTTAAATCACGAACCAAATCGTTTGGACCTTCTTCAGTTCATGAAGCCCAAAATTAATTTTTATTAATATTTCACAAATTGAAGCAGAACTATTGCTGAATATAATGCTCTTGTCAAGGTAGGTGGACGCATTGCTTCCGAATGGTTTCACACACGGTGAGCTCAGAAATTGCTAAGGAGTGCTTCTCATCACTGTCTGCGGCGTCGACTTGCTTCAAGGTGAACCGTGAAAGGTCAGGGAAGCCTCTATCCGACCAAGATGAAAACTCTCGCATATACTGGGGATTCTGATGGGGTTCATTCGGATAATCATATTTGTGGAAGGAATTTATTAAATTTACAATTTGTTTGAGAAAACGAAAACTTGTATGTGAAAGTGTCTCAAAATTTGTATAAACCTTCGACGAAGATAAGAGTCTTTTTATAATGAAATAAATTAAAATTTACATCTAAGAAATAAAAATAAAAAATTAACAATTTTCTCACACTTTTCTCTCCTCACAGAGGAAGCCGCACGCAATGAAAAAGCTCAACAGGAAAAGGAAAAGGAAAAGGAGGGTGAAAGTGAGGAATAAAAACTGGGAATTTATATAAAAAAACAGTTGATTTAAATAAGGGCAACACCATAATTCGGAACTGAATAGAGACTAAAACATGTGTAAAATGTGTAGAAAAAAAGAACAACAAAGAAACATGTAGTTACAAAATATTTGAGATAAATACATGCATACAAATATATTTAAGTTAATTACTAATTAATCATTATTTTATAAGCTAACACCATAATGTATGTATACATTTACCGTTAAAGCGATTGATTGTTGTTGAAGCGGATACACAGAATACAAGCATCTTTGTTAATACGCTTCAATATGTAAAAATATATATATAAAAAACAAAACATTATTAAAATATTGTAATTATAATAAATTTAACTTAAATCAACTTTTTTATGTACATATGTATGTATATGTGCTTAAGCAAACAAATGCCTGCATAGTTGTATTTCATTATAAACAAAAGCATAAAAAGTTCAAATAAATCAACATTCAAACTTAAAAAAAAAAAACAAAAAAATACAATTAGAAAAAAAATGAAATATTTCCGAAATGAGATTATGTAAATGTGTGCAGAGCGAAGGATTTCGTTACAAAGCCAACTTTTATTTACTCTGGCCATGTGTAGCTAAATATTGGTAAAAATAATTTTCGCATCCATACTTCTACAAGTATGTACACATACATGCATACCACATAAAAACATAAATAGGTATAAATAATAATTGTGACTAAGTACATTTAATTACATATAGATCAAACTATAAATATTGTTACAATCTATATGCAGTGCAAGGCATACATATATACAAAAAATAAAAAATAAATAAAATAAACTCCAAGAAGTGTAAGATTTTTTTTCGCTGACACTCAAAGTAGCTGCATATGCAATTTGTTAAATATATTCATAATTTTACAACTGTACAATGGGCCATAAGTTAAAATTGTAAGTAAATTAAACTGTGTGCGGCTGTTTATTAAAAAAGGATTAAAAAAAATTAACTAATATTGTTATAATTAATGTTTACTTTATTACTTGTTTAATTAGTAATTAAAAAAACAAACAAAAATTGTTAAAAGCCCCGAATTAATTTATTAAGTACTTAAAATTATTATAAATAAAATGAAATACAACAAACTTTAATTTTCCATGTCGTTATTTTCTACTATTCCTGATTTTTACAATAAATCTCCTAATGTTTTTGAGTGTCGAACAATTTGAGATTTTGTAGCCTATTTCAAGGGGCAAATACTCCTTAAAACAGATGAATGACGTATGTAAATTGGTATAATATAAACAAATTGAAGTAAGCCAAGTTAAAATAAAATTCAATTAAACTAAAAAAAATATTAAAACGAAAAATAAAATAAATAATAACAAAATAAAAAGAGAAAAGAAACTAAACTTAAAAAAAAAATTAAATAAAATACAATAAAATATAACAATCTAAAATAAAATATAACAAAATAAAATATTTCAAAATATATATAAGCAAAATATAATAAAATTATACGAAATAAAACGAAAACTAAATTAAAAATAAATTAAATTAACTAAAATAAAAATTGAGCAAAATTAAATAAAATAAATACTACAAACAAAAAAAATAAACAATTAAAAAATTAATATAAATATAAATAAAATAAAATGAACTATGTATATAAAATTACATAAAAAATAAAATAGAAAAATTGGCAAAAAAAATACATAAAATGAAATTAAAATAAAATAAATAAAAAAAGGAAGTAATATGAAATGATTTGAGATAAAATAAAATAAACTATTAACAAAAATTAAATTAAAGAAATAAAATAGGGTAAAGTTAAATAAGATAAAATTAATTCAATAAATAAATTAAATAAAAAGAGTAAATAAAATAAATTGAAATGAAATAAAACAAAGTAAAGTGAAGTAAAATAAAAGAAAACGAAATGTAACAAAAAATAGAAAAATTATAACTAAAATAAAATGCTAAGAAATAAAATAAAAGTATTTAATTTAAAACAAAAAATAAAAAAAGCGTAATAAAATAAAAAAAAAAATTAAATAAAAAATAAATGAAAATAAACTAATATAATATTAGATAAAAAAGTTCATAGAAAATAAAATAACATATAATTATATATATAATTGGCGTTTTGTAACCGCTGAAGTGATTTTCAGCCGACATAAAATTATAATGATCAATATTAAAGGGTCAAAATATGTTTAAAAAAAGAAAATAAAAGTAATTAAGGGTTTTTTACTTGAAGCAATTCCATGAGTACTTCTTTTTTTTAATTAAAAATGCTTCTAAGAAAACTTAAAAATTAGTTTTAGTATAAAAATAAGATATTCGGACTGTTTTATA
The DNA here is from genome assembly GCA_037013455.1 of Ceratitis rosa. NCBI lineage: Eukaryota > Metazoa > Arthropoda > Insecta > Diptera > Tephritidae > Ceratitis > Ceratitis rosa. Next base: position 3,438,212 of record JAWMAG010000010.1, read on the forward strand.
CCTATCTTCTTCTATTATGAAATTTATTGACATTTGCGTAGTAAAAATAAACTAAAATTTAATGTTCTACGCTACTTTTCACAAACTTCACATATTTTTATTTAGAAATTTTAAAAACATCAAACACTCACTTTTTAGGGAAACTTTTGCATATTTTTTTGGTAAATGATAAAAGCATTATTTATTTTAGTATTCTAAAATTCCAACGTTTTTGGAACACTTCTTTGAATCTAAGTTTTATTTTTCTAGTGTAGATTGCAACTACAACTACTACTTACTACAGCTGCATACTTATGTAACGTATTTTAAATACTATTATTACTATATTACTCTAGTGACTACTATACTAGGCTCCCATTTGCACTGTCTACCACTCAAATACACTACAACTACAACTACAACTAAGGATAAACTATACATTTGTATATACATACATACCTACTTAGAAATAATACTCATATCTTACTAAACAATACGCATACATACGCATATATAGTTATAACTTAAATGAAATGATATACATATGTATGTATGTAACGCCAAATGCATATTTATTGTATAACAAATACTTAAAAAGCATACACAAATGCATACAAATAGATATGTGTTTGTGTATGCGTGTGTGTGTATAAATGACAAATTTATTTTTATACGTGACAGTTTTGTTGTCTGTTGAATAATAATTAAGTATTTGTTTAATTGTCGTACGAAATTTTCATTTACGATTTTCTCTTTGTCTTCTTATTTTCGTCACATTGTTTTTCAAATGCAATGAGAAACTAGAAGATAATTTTTATGTTTGAAAGTTTTCAAATGTCTGATAGCAGGGCCATATCTTATAAGTATTACCATTGCTCTTCACTTTGGGTATCAGAGTAAGGAAAATTACACTTAATGGCCGAAAACTAATAAAAAGAAATTTATAAAAGTTCAATCAGATTGCGAATGCAGTGTGTTAAAATTTCAAAAGAAGCACGATAAAGCGATAAAGTGAAAAGAAAGAATTCGATGCTGGAGGTAGAGAGCAATGGTAACTACACTTAGCAGTTGGGTACCTACATTATCAGCTGAAATTGGGATCATAGCTTTATTAAGGTAGTAAATAATATACTGGATAAATAGTATAAATATATACTGCAATGTGCGTATACACAAACATACATTATTCATATATACAATACATATAAATATGCAATCATACACACACACGCACACTCTCAATTGAATTATTAAACACCACAGCCAACTTAACAACAACATTTTACATGCATGTGTATGTTAAGAAAATAATTAACGCCTACTTGTGTATGTGTCTGTATATACATATGTACAATTGCATAGGTCGACGTAATTCTGTAATATACGAAAAGAAAATGTCATTAAAATTTTTAGTTTTATAAAACAGCCTAAAAGTATGCTTCAAACTGCTGAGCATAAGTTTACGTAGAAATTTTAAAAAGAATTATTGATTTCTTCAGTATTATTTATTTTATTTCTATTTTTTTTTTTGAGCTAGGGCAGTAGAAAGAATTATTTTTCTTTGCATTTTTTGGACGATAACTTGACTGGGATAATAATCATTAATGCACAATGCCTTATTAACTTTCCCAAAATACTTTTTTAGATTCAAAATTTGTTTTCCTTGAAGTAAATAACTTCGTAAAATAATTCTCAAATTTTACTATCTACTTGTCGACCTATCTACATACATATACCATATATATGGATTTCATGGAAACTATGAATGTATGTACGAGTATATGTCAACAAATATAATACATATGTATATGTATGCTTGTATTTTCAAAGAAAAATTAATAAAAAACATAATTGTAAAATCCATGTTATTTTAATATAATTTAAACATAAATAAAAACATGAATAAAAGTAATGAAAGAATAGACAATTTGGGAAAATATGACATACAAAGAACATATATATGTGTATTGTAAATTAAGCGTCAAAAGGCAGTGGACAGACAACTTGTCAATCTTCAACAAATAATTTAACTATTTTACATAAATCATTAGCAAAAGTAAATGAAATAACAACAATTATATATGTATATATGAATAAATAGTGTAAAAGTTCAGAAACATGTATATTTGTATGAAAGTATACACAAATTGCTTATAAAACAATTTGCAAGGGAAAGGAGGGAAACTTTTGAAAATATAAATTCTTTAGTGAAACAGAAATTTAACCACGTCCATGAAAAAACTTTATCAAACTCAAATGCAATAACCAAAAGAAAATACTTTAATGACAAGTTAAAAATTATAAATGTACATAAATACATATATGCGAAAAAACAATAATAACAGTAAGCTCAAATATTAAAGAGTTAATTGTTACAAACTTAAAAATAAAATAAATATAAAAATTGAAAAACAAGCATACATTTTGCCAGCAAAAATATTTTGAAACAAATAGAACTCCTAAATGGGAGGATTTTTTCGAATGCCACAATTAGTGTAATTTTAGCCAAGCAGAAAATACTTTTTAAGCAAATAAGAAATTGTTCATGGCTTGAAATCAATTGAAGCGGCCTTTGACTCACATGGCTGGGGCAGTTATCCTGCGAAAAAATTCTGAAAACTTGTTGAACATTTCGAAAGATCTCATCTCTAACTCCAGTTCTCCAGCATCATTTCTTTTAACCATTATAATTCGCTTTTACAAAGCTTAATTTTTTCTTTCAAATATTCAAATTACAAATTAATCAACAAGCAACAAATAATAGAAAAGCAAATGAAATAAGAAAGTATTTACATATTTAGGTTATGTTCACTTGAGAACGCAGAACCTTCAAAATTCAGCGCCGTGGTACAGGGTGTTTAGGTTTTCTCACTTGCTTACATACATATATATGAAAATGTAATTTATGAAAATAGTTTTTTTTCAACTGAAATTCATAAATTTTATATGTACATACAAACAAATAATATCCTAGAATTACACTGTACAAAATTAACAGCAAACAATCTTATATATGTACTTATATATATAAGCATGTAATTATAAATTTTGGCAAAACTTGTTGGTAGTCGAAATAATATTTTATTCCATATTTTAACGTTTATATTTTATGTCTATATTAATTAAATAAAAATTTTTTAGAATACCTATAAAACAATTAAACTAAAAAATAGTCATGTTTAAACTTTTAATCAATTTATTTTCGACCAAAACACACACAAACATCTTTTTCAGAAAAAACATATTATTTTGTACAGTGTGATTGAACAATCAGTGCCTCTAATACACTGTGAAACTGTGTTTCATTTCATTTATGAATCTAACAACAACCTTCTAGTAAATTGTACAAATTAAAGAAAAAAACCTAACAAATAAGTATGTATCTATGTACATACATACATCTACATATACTTGTACTTGTGAAAAATGTATAAATTTTACCAAAACATTCCTACTTTGCTACACCGTTAAAGGAAACCGAAAGTAAATACACGTATGCTAGTGCAAGAAAGTGCAGAAAGAAAATTTAAAAATATATGTAATACACACACATAGATTTGTTGAGAAAATGAGTGCTACAAGCGCTGCAAAGGAATATGTGTATGAAAATAAAAATAAAAATAAAAATAATAATAATTTTAAAGTATAAAAAGCAAATTTAGTCCTTAAGAAGTACAAGTGTAGAAGTCTTTAGCGAAAACAAAACAAAATATTCAAAATTTTTGAGGTTATGGTGAATTTAGTATAGAAATAATGTAGTTGAAACGATGTTACAGAGCGAGATAGCATACATGGAATGAAAGCAATCATTTAAATTAAAGAATTAGTTTTACAATTTAGCTGCTTGATATAAAATTAATCAAAATAATGCACATACAAACCTACTTATATGAAATTATTGTAAAAGCCAGCTTCTTAAGCTTAATTATAATATTGAAAGCAAACAATTTTGAGGTAAAATAAACATAAAACTAAAAATACATACATATACCTTTTAGTATATACATATACAGAATTAATTTATAAAATTTATAGCACACACTAACTGTAAATATTTTGTGTAACCTTTTATTTGTTTTATGTGCCAGTTAAATTTATTAAAAGAATTAAAGATAAAGGTTACTATCTAAAAAATTCATTAAATTTACCAATTTATTTTGTTTGTATATACATTTTTGTTAAAAAATTATATATGTATTTATTATGGATGCATATGCAAAAAGCATAAATATCAGAGTTACTCTGAAATCACTGGCATTGTAATTTTATTATATTATAATACCTAAAAATGTTGATAACATTGACTTGATAAATAAATTGCAAAAGAATATGTAATTTATAATGTATTGTTTGATTTATAGTAAAAGAAAAACTATTAATTATGCTATACATATGAGGAATATTAATAAATACTTATAAATTCAAAATACTTTAAACCCTACACCGTTTTTTAATATGAAAAACATGTTAGCATGGCATACAGGTGAGTGGAGGCTAAAAGAATTCCCCTTATCAAATTTTACCGAATTTCGCAAAGCGGTTACAGATATATATAAATATTTTTGACTGACTAAAAAACCGCTTAAAGTTTTGACAAACGCCCATATTTTGTATTTTCCAATGATCCCATCAACCAAATTAGATTTGAACTTTATTATCGACCAAATCACGATTTCATTTTTTTAAGGAGTTACCATTATCACAGAGAACGTATTCATATACGTTCTTTGGTATTGCTTTTCGTAAAATCCGCTCAAAATCAGCTGAATTGTACAATTTTTAGAGTTTGCCAATATGGCAACATTTAGTACTTTTGCTCGCACCTTGCTCAGCTGATTGCCACAGGGCTGCAATTGGTAAAAGTAGGAAATTTATTTGCGACAAAAAATTTTATTCCAACATTTACAATGGTTTTTGTGCTGTTAATTGCGATTAAGATACAATAAAAAAATATACAGCTAATATATATTAATGAATATATTAAATTTACCCTAAAAATTTTTTTTTGTATAAATACTTTTTCAACGTACTGGCTTGCACATTTCAGATAACTTTTTAGTGCAACATTGCAAAAATGAAATTGAAACACCGGTCAAACCGATAAACGAAGTACCGAAAAAATCACAAAAACCGCAAAAGCTGGGTGAAGAATTAAATTTTCTGGGAATATAAACGCTTATTTCGCTCGAGTGTGATTTTAAAATGTAATAAAGAAGAAACAGTGAAATGTGCAACTATTTTAAAGGCTCGAAATGCAAAAATTTACGCAGAAAAATAAATTTTATTAGGTGAAGTGCATTTTCAAACCCAAGCAAAACAAGCACTACGGAAGCAATAGAGCCACACCAAACGCCTGCATAGTGTCAGACGGACAAAGGAATAGCACACGCTGTAGTACTTTAGTTTTTTTGTGAAAAGTTAAATGGTAAAAAATCGAAACATATTACAATTATTTATATATAAAAATTTAATTAGTTAAATGCTGCTAACACATAAATACACCCATACAGTTGGCAAAGCCGTCTGGCTAGCCGGAAAAGCACAATGCGTGAACAAAAATACATAAGCTACACATTCCACCGCCCCATATGTACAATATATGTATGTAGAATGGATATTCTTGTCGTTGACAAACAGTTCAATACATAAGAGGGTTGGAATGTTGACAGCCTAATTTTTTGGAGAAAAAATTAATTTTAATGTAACAACAACAGTATACCTTAATACTTCAAGCTCTAAATAGGAACGGAATGACAGTGTTATATGACACACTTACATACACTTTATGACTCGTACCTAACCATTCATAATCGTCAAGTTTCTCGACATACATATGTATCTAGATTGAAAGCTGTAGATGCCAATGTTTTCGTAAAAATTCCCACAGCACTCTTGATAAACTTTCGCTAATTAATTATACCCTTATCTTAATAAAGCAGTAAGGTAGAGCACGTCATATTTTTTCTTTTAATACCACTTATTATAAATTATCTTCAAATGACAAAAGGAAACTCATATCAGTGTTGGTTTGCATTCACCTTACTTAGAAATTGTTTATTCCCAATAAACACGTCGCTGCATTGTCCTCAATGCGAATAAGAGGACAACAGAAACTTTTATAAAATTATATGTTGGAAAATTCTTAAAATCTTCTGGTTGACCAGTAGTGCGGTTTTGGTAAATGATTTATTTTGAAATTCGATCGTTTTTTAACAATAGATAAAGGCAATTGTAAGTGCATTTGCACTTAAAAACGCAGAATTTTTGCACTCATACAACAATGCAAACTCGAACTCCATATAATTTTTCAATTACAGACTAATATGCAGATATTGTAAATGTAGGTATAATTTACATATAGGCCGCTATCTTTTATTTATTTGAATTTATGAATAATTTATTGTAATTTCATGTGACGCTTATAAACTCTCGCAAAATCTTAATAAATACAACAACAATAATAGATATGGATGTACATAGTAAATAAATGTAATCGTATGCAAACAATTCACGCCCAAACTACCAAACTAAAATAAAAAATATATGTACATACATACATATGTATATGCACACAAATGGGCACATGTTGGGGTATTATGCATAAACATATCCACATAGGTACAATAATATTGTAGATGCTTACGTATATCGAGTCAACTTTTACCGGCAACTTCTTAATGGGTATTTTGTAATTACAAAAAAATGTACTGAATGCAAGTTGGTGGTAAATATTTATTTTCTACCGCAATCTTTGCTAAATTAATGCTTTGATATACTGCTTCCGAAATTACCTATCGTTGTTTAATTAGCAAAGGAAATTCGAATCGGTACATGTGTGTGTTAATTGTTTTCTATACTGTTCCTAAGAATAGCGTCATACTATAATAGGGTTATCTTATTTACTGTGACATAAAATACAATATGTACATATATGAGCATGCCTTCGTACATACTTTCTTATATAAGCACTTCAATACATACATACATACATACACGAATTTTGCAAAAATTACTAGTGTTGACAATACCTGGCATGTTTTCGGTGATGAATTGCAATCAACGACAGCGCACTATCACCGTTTAGAAGACTTGCCTTCATATCAAAATATATAATTACGTACAAATACCTACAATCAGTGAAAATAACAATTTTTAATGCATTTTTGATTCGGTAGAATATAATGGATATTTAAAAAACGTAGAAATGGGTATTTTCAAGTTTTAACTTTTTAATGTTTAACGTAGTCTAATGCATACATATGGTAAATAGTAGTTGTAATGGTCACTATAAGAGATACTATATTAACACTGTGTAAGGATAATCTATATCATGGTGAAGGTATATTTATAATTTGAGATATAGTATATTATACCTTAACGGTAACAATTTTCTAATAATTTGTCAATTAATTAGTCATTATTTTTTTTCAGAATCGCCAATAATTGCAAGGAGCTCAACTATGTATGTGCTAATACGCCTGACCATAAACTGAATATAAAAGTGCCAAATATTAAGAAAGAAAAGGAGCTTTTGACCAAAAATACGATCAAATATACATAATTCCATTCCGATAGATGGACCGACTTGATTTTGATTAGCAAATATTCTGCAGATATATGTATTTACATACACACACACTTGTACATGTATGTATGTATGTATGTGTGTATGTACGTAATATATATTTTCCGAATGTCCAAATTTAGTTAAATTATAATGTGAAACGGACCAAACTAGTCAAGAAAAAGGATAAGATTTAGATATCAGCAGCAAATTATTTTAAAGGCAAGTGACTAATAGAGTTTGCATTTAACGCTACACAGACGATTACTTTACGGTCTCAATTGCCAATTCCTCGCAAAAAAGATCTCTCCGTTTTATATATTTCTCCACATACTGTACGCACATATTCATTAATTCCCCTGGTGGCTTGGAAATATTATTTGTTTAAAAATGGGCAATAAAAATTCCTGTTGTGCTTATTCAAGCCCACAATCCGATCGAAAATCAAAAGAGATACCACCTGTATATGAGGAACGACATCATGTACATAGTAGTCACCATATTTCATCCTCGCAGCATCAATTAGATGGACACATTTCAGCTTCCACAGCGGCTATTCATCACAGTGCTGGTACACTGGACAATCCACACAACTTGCAACACATCTCAGAGCGCGAGGCGCTAGAAGGTGAAGATGATCCTTCTGTAGACCCTACCGCTGCCACTATGTTTCTTGAACGTTCTAAAGTGGAAAATGGCGGTATCTCTCGTAAGCGTTCACAGCATCAAATCGCCCAACAGGCAGCGAACTCAACTAGCGGAGGTCTAAAGAAAAGTTCATCGTGTTCTACAATATATTTGGATGACAGTACTGTCTCGCAACCTAATCTGAAGAACACAGTGAAATGCGTCTCGCTTGCTATTTATTACCACATTAAGAATCGACAATCAGATCGTCGACTAGACATTTTCGACGAGAAATTGCATCCCTTAACGCAGGATGCCGTTCCTGATGACTACGATTCACATAACCCGGAGCATAGACAAATCTACAAGTTCGTACGTACGCTATTCAATGCGGCACAATTGACTGCAGAATGCGCCATTATAACGCTAGTCTATCTGGAGCGGTTGCTCACTTATGCTGAGTTGGACTTGGCACCGTGCAACTGGAAGCGCATGGTATTGGGTGAGTGTGATGAAGTCAGAAAATGTGTGTTATTTGTATTAATTCTATTTGATTTATTTGATTAAAGGAGCCATACTGCTCGCCTCAAAGGTTTGGGATGACCAAGCTGTGTGGAATGTTGATTATTGTCAAATACTGAAAGACATTACTGTGGAAGATATGAATGAATTGGAACGTCAATTTCTTGAATTGCTGCAATTCAATATAAATGTACCCTCATCCGTCTACGCCAAATATTACTTTGACTTACGCACGCTGGCCGAAGCGAACGATTTATCCTTCCCAACGGAACCACTCTCCAAGGAGCGTGCGCAAAAATTGGAAGCTATGTCACGGGTAATGCAAGATAAAGTGACTGCCGAAGCTTTAAAGAATGGTATGAAGAAATGGTCATCCATGGACAACATAAGTCAAGGTGGTCCACGTCGTTCCGTGGCTATACTTTCGTGATTTTCGTTAGTTTATTAGAGCGACAGAGAATATAACTATAAAAGCAAGTGCGTGAAAAAATTAAAAATTTTAATTATACAATAATTAATCGCACATATTCTTAGAATTTCGCTGCCCCAAAACCTTATTAGATGTAAAGCAGATAATGAGGTACGATTTTTCGTATACGAATGAAAATATAAAAGCTTTTGCGAACAAATACATCACCGAAAGTAAACGTTAAAGTATTTTAATACGAATCTTTAAATATAATAAAGGCAACGTGTACAAGATAGAGCAGATTAAACGAAGTATTGCTAACTTCTTAAACGCATTAGTTTAATCCTTCTCTCGTTAGTTGTAAATCGCAAAAGTAAATGCGTTTAAGGAGTGTTTGAGACAAAAATGTATAGCATTTCGGGATATATTTTTGTTTATGGACTACACTTCATCCATTTAGTAGCGAAAAGGAATTAAAACTACTTTTAAAATTGGACGAGTTTTATATAAACGGAAATGGAGAGAGCTTTTTAATGAAATTTTGTATGCAGATTGGTTTGAAGGTTACACAATATCCATGAAATCAATAATATAAATAAAAAAAGGGTTTTAATCTGGCTAAAAATTTCCATTGCTTTAGGTAAATTAATAAACATAGTTCTTTCACTAATTTTTACATTCACGTATTAAAAAGTTGATATATTTTTCACAATTCGGGTATACTCTATTCGTGATTTATATACGAAGACAAACATTTATCTAACAAAAATTTTGTATTTTCATTTAACTTGACCGTCATGCAATTGCATGCAGAATAGTCCAACATACAGTGTCTCTTCCGCTAGCATCGTTACATGAATAAATAAAATAAAAAAGCTCGAATTGTGCAAACTTAAGCGTTAAAGACCATTTTAAGTAGCTTTTAAATGAATGTTAGCCAAGTATGTATAATGTTAGATGTACTGAGAATTGAGGTGCGAAATTAGCATAATATTCGAATTTTAAAAATATAAAACAGTGGCCAAAACAAAAAAAAAAATATATGAATGCTTTGAAAAGCTTCACAAGACTCTAAAATAAATATATGCAGATATTTTTAATACTAAGAAAAATGAATTAAAAACTTTTATTAAACATAATTCATCGTCAGATGGACATAAACATAACCCAAAATACTTTACTGTGCTATTGATTAAAAGCTTTAGTGGCGATGAGTGTAAAAAATTACTCAACTGGAATTGCTTGCATTAAATTACGCATATATTTTTGTATTGAAGTCAAATTATTTATTTGTGTGTATGTACATACCCAAGTTGCTGCAATTGAAATTTTCTATATTTAAACAATTTCAAATTCATTCATTTTATTTTCTTTTTCTTCGAACAAACATCCTTAAGTTTTGTCGTATAGCTAAAAACCTCTTGCTACCATACTGCTAACAAGAAAAAAATGGAAACGGAGATTTTGTATATTTTTTGTATAAAAATTATTTTGTGATGTTATTTAACGTTCTAATATACATAGCTTTCAACTAATATGTTTTGAAAATTTAGTTTTCCATACATACCATAAGTAAACATAAACACATTGAAAACGAATTGAACACATTTGATAAGCATAAACATATGAATAGTAATAATTAGTAATACTTTTAAAAGTAACGAACAACATAATTTAAAACAAAATACTTAAAACTCTTTAGTATTGTAAGTCAGATTTGCTTCTAGATATACATACATACTTATTTATAAAGACGACAAGCGCAGAAATCATTAAAAAAGGATTAAACTATCAGAAATGGATAACAAAATAACCAAAAAATACTAATTTCTAGTAGAGTTTAGCAAAAAATGCGATATTTGTAAATCTATTAAAACTAGAGAACAAAACATCAATGTGAATAACACAAGCAAAGAAAATATTTTTTTAATTTGTAATTTCTTTTACACATAACCTTAATTCAATAAAAAAAAAAATAAATAAATTGCATTTCAACATAACTTAGATATTTTCATTTAAAACTGATAATTCGAGCATCTAAAAGTCTATATTGCCAGCAAGGCCAACCATGTTCAGTATGGTGGAGATATCATATATGAACAAAAATTGTTTGTTGTCAACGGTGTAGCGATAAAAATTGATGCCGCGATCTACGGCTTATATGTGGCAATGAATAATTTTATATATTTTGAATTATATCCACACCATTTTTGACAATATACCATATAGATAACGACAGACTGTACAACGACTAAAACTTTGTGTATACATTTATGAGTAAGAAGAGCAGCTTTTTAACACTCACTTCTCTCTAATATGGTAGTAGCAAGCAACAGCTGAGATGAAGTAACGAAAAAAAATCAAATCGTTCTTGATTTCTATCTTACGGGCTCTGGTAGCAGCAATCAAGAGTTCCCTCATGTTATTGTTGTAAATGCAAAATATTCCCAAAATTGGTTTTCGGGAAGCATAGCGCGAGTGACAGTCTTTGACCGGATTTAAAGTCCGGTTCGTTCCGTTCGTCTCTTACGACAGGCATCCCTTACCACGGCTAAATACTTTAGCCTCTAACCCACATGGGTAAGAGTCCCCTCATAAGATAGGGCGGTATCAACTGAGTTGATACGATTTTGGCTGGTTCAACTTTCTGACAAAACAAAAATCAAACCCATATGATTAATATGTTATTGCAAAGTATGAACAAAGGTTTATATACAATCTGTATGCAAAATATGTTATGCCATGCAGTTTATTTTTCGCCATTAAATATTATACCAGTCTGGCATCCATTCTTAAGTTCTCTACTGTAGTTGCCAAACGTAACAAGTTCATGACAAATGTATGGTGGATTATTAAATTTGAAATTCGCAGGATATAAACCAATTTTGGTAAATTAGCCGCCAAGAAGGTTTTTTAAATATTTCGGGCTCGGCAACTGGATTTTAAAATAGATCACGGAATTCTCATTATCTGATTGACCATAATTCCCTCACCATACACCAACTTCCAGCCAAGGCGAATTTATAGAAGGTAAAGTTGTCACATCATGTGATTGCTTGTTCTTCCTTTAATTTCAACAAATTACACAAACAAAATACATAAGAAATAGGTTTTGACATTACGAACTTTCTATTACACAAACAAAATGCATTGAAAATTTTCGTTTTTGACTTTTGGAAACTACGATTACACAAACAAAATACATAGGATTTTTGTTTTTGTATTCTTGCTACTACCGTGTGTGAATTTGCCTTGCTTCCAGCAATGTCAGTCCTCGCTCTTACAGTTTGTCAAAAAAATTTGCACACTGAAAGTAAATTGTATTTTTTTACCTCAATGTACATAAATATAAAGGCCTTTTATTAAAATTCATGAATTTTTTTTATTTATATTTATTTGTGTATATGTTTTTTTTATCAATATGTAAATCTCTGTTGTTTCATCGAGGAAAATCTGGTTATCCCAGTAATCTCCTGGCTGATGTTGCATACTGGTAGTGAAAGTAAGCCGCTTTTCAATGTTAATTGCCGACAGCATCGGTTTCTGTCGTGCTACTTGGGATTGGTACGATCGAAACGATGATGCACAGACTTTACAATGTCTTCAACTTTCTTGAAACCACGACGTGGATAACCTAATACCTGGCCATGGGCGTCAATAGTGCTAAATACTAACAAAAATGATCTAGTGGGTACTGAGGTATCATATATATGTACAGTCGACTTTCGTTAATTCGAAACTCGAAGGGCTTTTAAAATACTAATTTGTAGTATTTGAGAGTGTTTGAAATATCAAATAGTTCGAAATTTTTGACTGTTCTCTCAAAATGTTTGAGAATTATAAATAAATAATTATTTATTAACTACTCTTCTTTTCATTCGAATCACCATGTGCATAAAAAAGCATTGCTTTAGTTCAGAATATTAAGAGATTCTCTAGGGAACTCGTGATGATACGAATTGACAAGAGTTGGCTGTATATATTTTGGCTTAGGAAAGGTTTTCATACATATAATATCGCTTTCGATACATGATAGACGTTGTAGGAACACTCTTAGAAAGCCTCTCGAAATGTACACCAGGTATAAAAATTGTATTATCGAGAGCCCACCAATCAAAAATGACCAAATGTGTTCATAACAAAAGTAAGTATGTATGCAAGTGTTTGCAAACATGGATGTGGAAGAAAACGAAATGAAGAAAGTAAAAAGCTAAGCAAAAGTGCTTTGCGGCACAAAATTGGGGCTGCGGGTAATTTTTAGTACACATTTAATATAATTTAAATCACTAATAGGAGCTTTTTTTAATTCAGATCGAGTTTAAAGTTTTTTTAGAGCTATAAACTTATTTCGGAACTTATATATTAATAAATATCTCAGAATATTGAAAAATGAATTATTTCAGTGATGCCTGTTTTAAAATTAGTGCCGTTGCAGAGTTGCTCTTTGAATGAATAAAAGAAATGTAGAAGAAGAAGATCAATGAACGAACGGGACGAGTCGTCAATTGAGAACTGAGACATACTGAGAGCTGCCGAAAAATTTAAACAAGTTGTGAAAAATCGAAATTTTCTCTGTTATTCACTGTCATTTTGGTGAAAAATCTGACAAAATTTATTAGTTAAATATTCAATTCAATAACAGAAATCGTATTAAATATAAAACATACTTTTTTTTTTTGCTGAAAGATATATGAGTGTACAAAAGCTAACGCGTGACGTACAGCCAAGCCATTGAATTTTCAGTACATATAACAAGAAGCACGAAGTGTAGAAAGAAATAAATTAATATTTAGAAACTTTGGGGAAAGGAGGCAACAACATAAGGTGGGCCTCTTGCTGGTGTTTGTGTGGAACAGATAAAATAAATAATTTAATACTAAAAATAGATGAGCGACGTATTATAACATCAGTAACGTCGCATTATTAAGCTGAACAAGTTGTTAATTACATTGGTTGAAACGTTTGTGCAAAGAGAAGCCTAAATTACACTAGAAAAGTTAATTACTGTCTTGGGCGAAACGGGCAACACAAGCCAAGAATCAATCGTAGCAAAATTATTATTAAGTTGGCTTGCTAGTTGTAATTGTAAAACTAAAATCAATTCGTACTAAATTGAAAACGTTTGCTATAGCGTAATTGAAATATGAACGAAACTGCGGCAGCTACATCATCGTCCACGACGTCATCGGCGGTGGCAGTGGCGGATAGTGCTAGTGCAGCAGCGACTACTAAAACAGCAAATTCGGTTGCAGCCTCCGTGAATGCCGCAAGTAGTGCAGCGGCAGCGGCTGCTTCAACAGCAACAAAAGATGCAAAATCAACAAGTGTTAATTTATTAATTAAAGCCTCAAATCAACAATTTGATGATCAAATGCTGGAAACCGATTTGCTTTGGACAGTGAAGCGTTTAAAGGCCCACTTGGCATTGGTTTATCCTAATAAACCAGTAAGTATTAGCTGTGAACCACAAAATAATATCACATACTTGATAATTGAATAATGAAATTATATACATTTATATGGAAGTACACACATACATTCATAGATATGCTAGTGTTCATGTTTTTCTTATCAGAATACAAATTTGCAAATTTTATTTAACACACACTTAAATAATACGTATAGTGTGCTGAAATTGTTGTTTTGTTTCCATTAAATTCTATTGTATGTGTTTTTTTTAGCATATAGAGTATTATGATGATGATTCTAGTTGTTTTCAAAACGAGCTTTACCCGTTAGAGCAGCAGACGTGCCAAAATGTTTTGCCTATTGCTAAGATAATAATTTAAAATATCAGCATTTTTTGCTTAGTCATTGTTTCAATGCTAAATTTTAAGTAATTAGTGCCTAACTTTAAATATTCACGTTTTATAGTTTGCAAAGAAATAATTATTAAGCTAGATCGCCTATAGATTTTTCTGCTTAACAATTTTATGCCAACATTGCATAATTTGTTACAATTTTTATTTACAAACTATTTATTCAGTTGTGAATGTCGGTTGCTCGAATCACAATTAAAATAAACATTTAACTATGCTTGTATGTACCATATGTGAGAATAATTTATACGCTATTTCCTCTATTTGTTTTTTGTGGTTCTTTATTTTGCTTTCCTTATTTGTGAGCGCGAATCGCTTATCTTATCAATGTTCCAGTGAACTTACAGTATATTATACAAGCATATATGTATGTATGAAGCGCATATGAGTGGAACCGAAGAGTTCGTAACCGTGGGTTCGTATTGCCGTGCTGATTGTGCGGTATTTTGTTTCGTATTTTCATATATTTTCCTTCCAGCAGTTGATTAGAATCTGTTGATATAGAACTGCTGGAAATTTCGTGGCGCTGGTTTGAAATTATACGCTTTTTGCAATTTAATTCAATTTGAGCTTCTCTAGTAGTAGCTGTAGCTCAGGGATTACTTCGCTGTCAAAGTTAGTATTTAAAATGTATATTTATTAATTAGACCTTTGCTGTCATAAAGTGTCGCACACTTGAGAAATATATATACATAAATATGTTTGTATTTATTAAAAAAGCAAAGAATTAGTCGAGATAATTTTGGGACACGTGTACTAATAGCAAATTTTGTCACAATTGAGTTCATTTTGTGTAATTTTCGCTAAAACATTTTCTTGAAATTTATGTAAATTTAAAAAAAAAAAAAACACTTCTTCAAATATGTACATATTTACAAGGTTGAAGTCTGAAAATGCAAATGTGTATAAAGTTACATTATACGCTTAGGATGTTTTTTTTTGCCGCTAATGCATTTCTCTCATTCCTCTTTTCACTCGCTTTTCGGAAGGCAATCAAGTGAAATAAAATATATACTGGTTAAATAATAGTAGCACAACAAATGATCAAACATGTAAATATATTAAAGTGCATGCATGTCTGGCTTGCGGGAAATGAAATGTACACGTCATTAATTGCTAACATATTACATACACACCCAATATAAAAAAAAATAAAAACAACTGTATCAATACTGCCAGCGTATCACATTCTCTTGTATTTTGCTATATAGAAAAGCATTTAATTATAATGTGTATGCGTATGTACATAAACATATATTTATGCATATACATATATACATAATAATATAATATATTAATATTAATATTTGTGCTTGCCTCTTTTCAATTTCAGCCTGTTGAGGAGCAAAAATTGATCTATTCCGGTCAACTTCTGAATGATAACTTGCTGCTGAAGGATGTTATACGCAGCTACAAAGACGTTTATACTCAGAACCATATAATACATTTAGTGTATACACCGAAGAGTTCTCTGAATGCGAATTTGAAGAAAAAAGCCAAAGTTAGTAAATCCTCTTCATCGATCAACATGAGTCCCAGTGGTAATGCAGGTGATGGTTTGCGGCAACGTAATGTATCTGGCGCCGGTACGCCTAATGCTGCAGCTCAACTTAATTATCAACAGCAATACTATCACCAGTACCAACAGCAACAGCAACAGCAACAGTCGTATCCACAACTAAATCAACAATTTCAAAATCCGCAGTGTCCTGCCTTTAATCCTAATGGTTCACCAATTGTGATGCCCTTTGGCTTTCCCGAACAATTAAATGTTCAAGCTATGGCCACTCAACAGGCTGCCATGTACAGTTGGATGCAGCAGGTGTACTCACAATATATGGAACAGTATATGCGCATGTAAGTGCAGACAAAAAAATTTATATATTCATTGTAAAAACAATTATTATTTATTTGCAGGGTCAACACTACCACACCATCAACAGGGATTGCCAGTCCAACTATGACAAATGCTGCAACATCCAATTTGCCAGCAGCCGGCTTCAGCCCATTTGGCTTTAATCCATTTTTACAACAGTTGCCTTTTCTAGCACCAACAACAGCAGCGGCGGGTGTAGCTACAGCCGGCGTTACAAATCCTGTGATATCATCAACGTCATTGCTGTCGCAACCGGCTACTGCGTTGGCACAACCCGCTCATAATGCTGAAAGTAACAGTGCCGCACCAGCAGTTGCAAACGCCGAACAACAGCCACAACAGGTACAGGCGCAGGCGCAGGCGCAACCGGAAGGACAACAAGCGGCTGCTCCGCGTTTTCCCAATATTGTGCAGGATGAACAAGATAATCGTGATTGGCTGGATAGTTTCTTCTCGATTACTCGTCTCGCTATATTTTTGACAATTCTCTACTTTAATTCATCACCACTACGTTGTCTGGCCGTTGTTATAATTGCCGGCGGTATTTATCTGTAAGTAAAAATATTGAAAACTAGTCTTTATTCGGGTGTCCACCAGAGCTCATTTTTTCCTTAATTATATAATGAGGTTATTGGAAAGAAACTCAACATATTTTCTTGTGTTAGTTCTATTATATTAATTTTTTAAGGCATTTGTTGTTGTCCGCTCGCCATAAATGCAATCAATATTCAGATAGTCGATTTTGGCTTTGAAATGCACTTAAACTTAAAATCGTATTAAACAGAGAAATGAAGAATATCGCGTTTACAAAATCATCATTATATAAAGTAATCATAATCAGTCTCATAAAAGTGGACACCCAAGTATAGAATTGCAGTTAATCATCGGTTATTTACATTCTCATTTTCGTTTTTAACTCATTTAGCTATCACATCGGCGTGTTGCGCCTGCGTAATGAGCGTAACAACAACAACATTAATCGTAACAACAATGCCGCAGATGTGGATCAAATTCGTCGCGGCGTACGACAGGTGCAACAGGCGGCACAGGTCGACGAACAACGTAATCGTGCAAATGAGAATGCCGACGACGGCGCCGATAACAGCGTTGATCGGCAGGTGCCTGCAGCAGCCGGAGGCGAAGGTACAGCGGCAGTTGTACCTGAAAATACCGATAATAATACTGCATCTGTGATTTCTGTTTTGCGTACGTTTGTGGTGACATTTTTCACTTCTTTGCTGCCCGAAACGCCGACACTTTGAAGAGATTTGGAAATTGAGTTTAAAAGTTTGATGGTGTTAATTTTGAGTGGAAATATATAAGATATAGGCTTTTTCCTATATTTAGTATGTATAAGAAATTTTTGTATTATTCCAACCAATAATTGTTTATTCCTTTGCTGCGAAATGATAATGAAATCGATCTAAGAGCTAAGAGGAAAAAAAAAGAAATTATTTAAATATTTAAAGATTTCTGTTCAATATGAACAATAACTTCGTCATTCATACGGGCGTGTATATGTGTATATATGTTAGCGAAATTCTTTCTCCACATATAAGTTAATGAATGATTACTTTTAGAGATGTAGAAATACAAATACATATATACATATATACCTATATGTGCGATTCAAATGTTCGCTTGTTCTTAAGAATGCAATATGTTTTGCTCTTTTTATTATTATTAATTATTTTTTCTTCATGAAATGTGAAATATAAGAAAAGT
Source organism: Ceratitis rosa (assembly GCA_037013455.1). Classification (NCBI taxonomy): domain Eukaryota; kingdom Metazoa; phylum Arthropoda; class Insecta; order Diptera; family Tephritidae; genus Ceratitis; species Ceratitis rosa. The sequence continues at coordinate 3,456,733 of JAWMAG010000010.1, forward strand.
ATTGAAATAACCAGTTATATAACTACAATGCTGTATAGCTTGTTGTGAATTGATTCCAAAGTAATTCCATTGGAAAAGGACTCGTTTGTTTGCTGATCCATTGGAAATATCGCTTTTATGGCTATATCCCTATTTAACCGCACCTGAACTATTATATATACTACGTACGAACATACATACTTATTGTTTTAGTACATGTTTACTGATTTTTGCGATTGTTACGTCTGTTGGACGTTTATTTTTTATAGCTTTTAAGTAACAAAAAAAACAAACTATATACTTAGATATACGTTTATAAATAAAAAAATCACGGGAAGTATATTTGTGGCATAAGAAACCATTCTAAATAAAATTAATAAAAATGCTTTATTCATTTATAGACTACAAAAATCGACTCTTATTCGAAAGTCATTACTCTGACATTCAAGTTAATATACTCGTAAAATCATCAAATGAACATTTAAAGTGTAAATTCTAACTTAACTTGTGTGTTTTATGTATTTTATGTTATTTTTTCGGCATAATTTTGTTTTAAGATCTACGTTTTTTAAAGCCGTCTCGGCTTTTAAACTATTATTTTTATGTTACTAACTCACTCGCGGGTACGGAAATTCCATGTGGTTGGTTTGAAATGAAACGTGCGCTGTTACTCGCTTGGCTACGTGGGGTGTTGATTCATCTAGGCTTTACTTAATAACGAGACAGAAATTGCTTATAAAATTTATTCCGCGCTCCGAGAGAATTTCTATTTTTATTACATAATTAAAATATTTGTTTTTTTTTTTGTTTCACTTGCTTGTGATGAGCTTTCAACCAACATTTTTGGTCGTCGTGCCACCACTCTTTGCATTCTAAAACAAAAACTCGGGAATGTAAAGTTTGGTGGAAGTGCGAACTAACACCTCCTCGTGGTGACGGCTGGGCAACGTCTGCAGTACGGTCATATCTCTGCTGCAGGCGGCTAAGTTAGTTCGGGCCGAGGGAGTCAACCCTCCGTAAAAACCTCCCTAAACTGAGGGTGTTATGCATTCCGTGCCCATTCGGAAGATTTGCAGCCAGGGAGTAATATCGGCTGTATTCGAACGGAGCTCCCCCGACACCGGGTCACCTCGGGGTGGTATCAATGACCTTACCATGGTATAGGGCGCTGCCATGGCTGACAAACACTTACCCTCATAATAATTATTTGGCTACCAGCTCCTTGCTATTAGCCGGGACGGTAGCCGCAAAGCGAAAATGAATATTTATCAAGCAATCGATGCACCAATACAACTTAAATTTAAGAACCAACAAGCCAAGTCAAGTAACAGGGCAGAATTTCCAAACGAAAGGCTGTTTAAAGTTGCTGTAATAGTTCATAAGAAATTATCGAAAATTCCTAAAGTAGAACGTACTGATTCCCAAGAACTGCATTTGTTGTGGGCTACCGCCATATATGATTTCGGTCGAAAGAAGTTCGCTGATTTACTAACAACTGAATTTTGGTTAGACGCTGCGTGGAAGAATATGCAAAAGAACACTCTGAGAAATTCCTCATGTACCTTTCCATGCAAGAGTCATCTAAAGAGTGCAATTTATTTTTGTAGACGAAATTTAGAATTCCCAGAATCAGAACTCAATTCGGAAGATAGGCGGAATTTTCCATGGGCCAAAGCTGTACTTGATCTAAATTCTTCACTTATAGCAGAAGTATTATCTTCCACGGACAATTCAGCCGAAAAGCGCACAAAAATTAGTTGTGAGCCGCCAAGAGCTGACGTACAACCATCTAAAGTTAATGAAAAATGGTCTAAAGCAAAAGTAGAAGCGCCTAAAGCGAAAGCAGAGCCTCCTAAAGCTAATGATAAGCCGAGTATTGTATTAGGTAGTACAAAGCAAATTCCTGTGCTCATATCGGATGCAAAAACTAAACAAAAACCGGGGAACGCCAAGCTAAGTGCTATATGTGTTAAGACTCAACAAGTGAAATCACCGATCTCAGCGCCATCAGTGAATGTAAGACCGAATCCGCTAAACCAAATGCCTTATTTGTGGAACCAATATAGTGCTGCAAGAGATATTAATGTAATGCCAGTTTTGGATAGTTTTCCAACTCCTTACATGTACAACAACAGCGCGCCAGTAAATTATGCCTACGCAGACGTCCAGCCAAATATAGAAGTGCCAATGACAACACCAATGAGTAATTTCCAAATGCCTTTTATGTGCAACTCTAACTTTTTAAATTCTCCGAATTTTGAAGTTCCTGCGAGTATGAGTAACTTTCAAAGTACGGCTACATACGATACGCCTGCAGTGTCGAATTGGGAATCCTATGCACCTATTCCAGCGGGCACGGAGGTGTTTTCAACACCTAACAGTGCCTCCGATGCGTATAAACACAACACACCAGCGGAACCTGTGCTGGTTCCATGCAAGACGTCTCTCGTGGCGACCGTAAGGCCAACTAAAAGTTTTAAAACTCGTCTTAATGTGGAAGATTTCGTGAACCCAACAAATCCCTCGGCAAATGTAACAAATACTTCAAAACGTTGTCGACTAACGGAGGAAGTCGATAGCCTAGATGACATTCCAGAGGATTTGGTTGTAGGGCTTGTGGATCGTAACAATGCGGATGGCGAAATTAACCCTATGCATTGGGAAACAATCAAAACCAAAATAATGCCGATATTTCACGAAGTATTACGATCAAAAAGCAATTCAAACAAACATAGGGTTATTGACTTACGAAATGCGCACGAGGATCGCATAAAATTATTTGGTCTCGATAGTCACAGAACACTTAAACTTTTCCAAAATACACTACAGTTAATGAGTCAGCTGTGGCCGGATTCGAATATAACAGTTATGCCCAAAAGATTGCTACCGCGTCGTCCACGTTACCGTGCTTTTATACCCGCCGAACCATCAGATCCGGAAACCATTATGACGATAATCAAAATTAGCAATCCCGCGCTACCAACGTACAATTGGAAAGTGGTACAAATCAACGAGGAAAACAAAGGCCAACGAGCAATTGGCATTGCAACGAATGAAGAGTCATTTGCACCGCTGCTGGAGCAGGATATGGTTATCAATTATGCCTTCGGATTTACGAGGTTGAAAATGTATAAAGTTGATCGACTTCCTGATGAAAAGGCAGCGATTACAGCAAAATTTAGTCGACATGATGACAACGCCACTGAGCAACGATTATCAAGTCCGCAAAAACCGAGGAAGAGATATAAGCGAGATGCCGACGAGGGCAGTGCGGACATGTACGCCGATCGCATGAAACAGGAAAATTTTGCATTACTAACACAAACCGTACTGAACCATTTGAATCAGATGACAGATGAGAGTTTCGAGCACAATGTCGACCCTGAAGAGTACAGAGGTTGGTTCTAGTAGCACAGGGATCGCAGCGGTGCGAAAGAATCTGTTATACAAATTAAAATTAATACTAAATTTATATTTACTATGTAAACTATTTAAGCGACTTTGGTCCTCTGGAATGTTTGGAATAAATGTGTGTTTTATATGTAAGTTACTTGACTGAAATAATGTGTCGAAATTTATTTGATTGAATCGAAATTGATACAGAAAAACACGTAAGTACAAAAAAAAAAAAATATTTTTGAATAACTAGGATTGATGAATTACTCGAAAAAGCGTAATAATTATCCGTGTGTATTTAATTGATCATTGAATGATTAAATTGTCCAATTAATTTTATTATTTTGAGTTATTGGTAATTAGATTTATACCAGAAAATCATATAAAGTAAACTGATGAATTACTAATGAAATCAATTGTTTGATTAATCGAGTATCGCTCTTCATTAACTGTTTATAATCACTTCATACCAACAGTATTGTGCAGACTCACAATTATACAATATATGTAAGTACAAATATTTTCGAATTATCTCTACTATTTTGAAGACACGTTCCTCATTTATCAAAAACTGTTCAACACGCGTTTGTCGCGTGTGCGAATAATCTGTATATATAGGGTTATCCAATTAGTAGTTTTAAAAGTACACATCCATATAAAGTCCACCTCACACAACAATTGAAGCCAGCTGACCATTCACAACGCCGCACATACTTTGGGCATACGTAAATAAGCAAAAATGTCGCATTTTGGGACTCTGAGAATCCTCAAATAGTTAAAGAGATGTCATTACACTCATAAGAACTTACCGTCGGGAGCGCTCTTCGATCCCGAGGTATTATTGGCTCTTTCCAACGACTGTCAATTCGGAGCGTTCGTGCTATCTGATACCGTAGGACATTTCTTGTGTGGCTACGCAAAGACCTCTGTTTATGTGGATAAACCTTTAACTCTTAAGAACTTGAAAACAAACATTATGGCTGGTATACTACCCAATATGTGCCAAAATGTCCAGTCCATTGAATGATTTAATTTTTCAAATACTCGTAAATGCAAATAGTTTAATAAAAAAGAAATTTCATGAAAAAAGTGATTTTACATGTACATGCTGTTTATTTTCGGCACCGCAAAATGGATAACCCTGTTTGTATTGTGTATTGTTATTAAAGAAACGCCACTTAAAGTCTCCGACTGATGCCGCAATATCCGAATAGTCGAACGAGAACGGACCAATCCCAGTTTCGCTGAACTAAAATGCTTATCATTTAGTGGCTTTGTGTGTGTGTGGAAAGTTTTTCTGAAGATGTGGTAACTCACATATGTACATACAAATCCTATTGATATGCACTTTGTGTGCGGTGAGGTCATATGATGCATCAATTATGAGATATCTCAGAAGAAAGAAGCACAAGTTTTTGGTCAATGCTATCTAAATTCGATGCTGAGAAAATTGCACTAGGGATGTCCATAATGAAAGAACTGGATTGAATGTTAAATGGCTAATTTTAAATATAGGCATTTTAACTCAGTCGATGATTTCAATGCCATCCGTGTGTAGAAGACCGTGTGCAGCTTTATGATACCCAAAGTTTGCTCTAATAACTACGTAGACTTGACTACGATTCAAAATATATGAAGCCGGACAAGGAAGATAGTGGCTTAATTGTTGGCTGGCATGCATTTTGGTAGTGATTACTAATGTATATTAGACAGTAGCCGAGTAGTTAACAGTGCATGCTACCATAAGATCACAGTATAAAAGTTCACAGTATCAAAACCGCACGTAATGCCATAAATTCCCAGATAGTCATTGCCCTCAAACCAAATCGATGCTAGCACTGGATTTGTCAAAAATCTTTGACACGGTCACCTACGCAGTGCTACTATCGAACGTTGAAGAATACTCATTATCGTCGGGGTTGCAGAGGTGGACTATAAGCTACCTCGGCAGCGAATGTTGATCCCTCCAAGTGTGATTCTGATATGAAATGAAAAGATCTTGATAAAAATGCTGTGTTCAGAGGCGGCTTTGAGTAAACTGTACGCCCCAATTGAAGAAGGATCTCGACTAAACACCACTTCAGCGGGTAGAAAGTGACAAAAAAAAGTATTTAAACATGATAGTTAGGACGTGGGCAACATATTGCAAAAACCCACCAGGTTCTATTCCTTTTCTACCAACGCAACTCGTGCTTGGCGGCCGAGCTCCTCTTCAAATTTATGATGTGCTTTTTGAAAATTAACCGATTTACGTCAAACATACACCGTTTTGCTCGATAACTTTTTGTCATTCATAGAATCTCTTTTCCCTTTGACAAAAAAAAAAAACATGGTGCAATTGACTTTCAGAGGCTTCTTTTGAGACCAATTCTTCACTGGCCAAATGATTTGTCATAGGCGGGAACAGATGGTAATAATTTGGTGCGAGATCCATAAAATCTCCTAATCAAGCTTTTGGAGCTTCTGGCGAGTCATTATCGATGTGTGTGGTCTGGCGCTGTTTTGATGAAACACAATTCCCCTCCTGTTGGCCAAAGCTGAGCACTTCTTCTGGGCGATTGCTTCTTTCAGACGTTCCAATTGCTGACATTTCAGGTCCGAATTAATAGCTTGGCCGTAGGAGAGAAGGTCATAGTGGATGATTTTGTCAATCCCACCAAACACACAACAAAACCTTCCTGACCATCAATCCTGACTTAGAGGGCTCACTGCCCTTAGACCACGACAGTTTTCGTTTGTCGTTGCTGTAAGCGATCCACTTTTCATCAACAGTCCCCATCCGATCCAAAAATAGGTCGATTTTGTTACAATTAAGCAGCGATTGGCAGATGGAAATTCGGTCGCTGAGGTTTTTTCTTGTTAGCTTTTTTTTGCAATGTTTAATTGCTGGACAATCGAAACAGTATTGAGTTAAGTGACCAACACTTCTCCCATTACCTTTTGTAGCACAAAATTTGTATCTCTCTAAGTGCTTATAGAACGCGAGATACAGATCACCAAAGTCATCAATTGCAAAAATAATGGATTATTTATTACTAGACCTAGTATATGCTTCTAGACATTCCCGGTTGAGTCCAAAACTTTCTCTCCCTCTTTCAAAAAACAATAAACTTAAATTTTTCACAAATTCACCAGCAGTTTTGGCACTCTCTCAGCCGTTGGGTTATCAATAACAGTTATATGATTGCATTGATCAATATTTCAATTTTTTTAATCTCCATCAATTGATTATGATTGATTTGGTTTTTTTTATATAAGGATTTTACACTTGATATGGAAATATCAATTTTGACAAAATCTCTAAGCGCCACATGCCACACTTATATACGAGTACATACATATAGACTGTTAAGTAAATAGCGCATGTATATACATACATACATACATATGTATGTATACTCAAACACATTCATATTTGAATACGTATGTGCATACATATATACAGCATACATATGCTTCTGACGTTCATTGATATTCACGGATCCGTCTTATCAGTCTCTGTAGCATTGAAAGCAAGTCCACTCGTTAATATGTATGTACATATGCTTGTATTTAAAATGTATATAAAAAAGATTTACGTATTGTGTTGTTTATTTTTCGGACATAAAAGATTTCGTACAAAATTTTACTGCTGACCGAGTGTGTGATAGGGGCTCGACACCCAATGGCGATTAGAACGATTTAAACTCTGGCAGGAAGCGGACCGAAACTCGACGAAGCGGTCGAAAGGAAAATATTTAAATCGGATTTGTGAATTTTAAAAGTGAAATTGAATGCAACTGCAATTTTGTGATAAGAAATACCATATATACTGATAATTACATATATACACGTACATACATATATACAAATAAATAAATTTTATAAAAATATAATTTGAGTGGTTTTCACGATTTTCGTCAGCCGAAACACGTACCTGTTTCCAAAGTGTCCAATTAAAATTAACAAAAAAAAAAAAAATATATATATACAGTTTTATGTGTTTTGAGTAAGATAGGCAATAAGATGATGCGCTTGTTGCAGTCTCGTGCAACACTATCAGTGACTACGGCAACTGCCACGGCAACAAAAAGTAATTTGATAACGGTCAAGGATGGTAGTTCATCGAAGGCGTTCATTAGATGGCGTCATGTGAGTTGCTAATTTTGCAAGTGTACATGCAAACATACATACGTACATATATTATTATTTGTTTTATTTACTCGATTTATTTATTTGAAATTTTCATTAGAGGTTAGGAGGTGAGCATCGATAGATATGGCTGGCTTTCTCAGATACAGTTTTTAATAATAATGTTACTAAAAACGAGACTGAAGTAATTAAAACAATTAGTTTTTATTTTTCTACTACACAAATCTTAAATTAATTAAAATCGCTAATCTTAGAATTGCGGCAAAGTGTGTTAATAAAAATAAATTTTGTATAAATATTTTTAAATGAATTTCCAGACTAATTAAATTGTTTGAAACTTTTTACTGCGTGCGAGTTAACATAGAAAATCAACTTATCAGATATGTATCATTTTTGTCGAAAAATAAAAAAATACAATAGGTACAAATAAAACTAGAAATAAAATTAAAAATAGAAATAAGTAAGGAAAAATCAGTAAGGTTTAAAGGCTTTGATGCAAGCGAGCCGAACCAAGGTCATCGCTATTTTTAGCTTAAATTTATTGTACAAAATATTTAAACTGTTAATAATCATTTAAATAAAATTTCAGCATGGAAAAGTTATTGCCATTCGACGAGAAGATCAATCCGTGTGGGAGAGACGTGCACCCTTTGGCCCATCGCATGTACAAAAATTGGTGAAACAAGGTGTCAAGGTCATTGTGCAGCCATCAAATCGGCGGGCCTATCCAATGCAGGTGGGTAAGCAATTTTTGTAGAAAAATAATTATTTATACTAAGAAATTATTTGTGGTCAATTAAAAGTAGTATCTTGGTTTCAAAAGTACACGACTGTATTTTGACATGAGAGGAGGAGACATTTGAAGAGACTACGCTAGTAAAAGATATTGTAAGAATTGTGCATCATGGTTTTGCTCGTTCTACCACTAGTATCGCTACTGTAAATGAAAGCATAGCCGAAGGCCCGAATGTTTCTACTTCTCGTCGTTCTTAAGAGCTGGGACTTTCTTAAGGCACATTATGACTCACACAATAACTGAAGCCAGCTGATCATTCACATTCCATTCACTGTACATACATTGATTGACTGAACGGCGATTCTTCAAACAAAATTTTCTTCAGCGGTGAGGAACATTTCTCCCTCTGGAATACGTAAATAAGGAAAATAGTCGTATTTGGAGCTTCGAGAATTTTCAAAGAGAGGCCATTACCCTCATAAAGACTTATTGTCTGGTGTGCTCTTTGGCCCGGAGGTGTGATTGGCAATGGTGAGATTGTCAATTCGGACATATGGTGTATGATAACCGACCGGTTCGTAATCACTCGTCTCAGCAATGTTAGTTTGCCTCCAAGATCGAGCAATTTCGTAGGAATGAGGCTACGTGAAAGACAGTGTTTATGCGGATTATTAATTCTTGAGAACTTAAAAATCAACATTCGTGCAAAAAACTGGTCGAAAATCACCTCAAGCCGATTGATGTTTGCAAAAATTCACGAGGCGTTCATTTGAATGACGTAGTATTTCACAAATAATACCAAGGATCAATATTTGAAATAAAAAATGATTTTTATAAAAAAAAATATTTTAAATGCATTCGATTTAAGTTGACCCAACAAACATTGCTTTTCCGATATTTGTTAATATTCTAAAAATTTTTTCTTGCCAGAATCAAAATCAGATATATTCTCAGAAGTCACCTATTATTCTACTTTCAACTCAAACAAATTAAAAATGTTTCGATTAGACAAAAAAAAAATAACATTTGCATTAACAAGCTAGAGATGTGGTCATGATCATCGTAATGATTTGTTTTTTGTATCAAAAATTTTCAAAAACAAGTGTGTGTACTAATAAAAACATTGTGTCTTTTTCTAAATTGTCTTTACTATAAAAAGGAAATCTAAAGAAAAATACTAAAATTTTTTTTTTCAATAACTCACGTGTTGCTTTATACATAAAACATTCGGTGAATAAATTGCAAATATTTTAAATTGTTCTAAAATTTGTTAGACATAAATTTAATTTTTCTTATCAATTTCTTCCATAATCAAATTTTATCGAACTTGGAACTATTTTGTTTTCGCTTTTTTCCTTGCTTAGCGGCGCAATAAAAATCTAAAAATTTGTAAATAATCTCAATCGTGATATTAAATCAACATTTTAATCAGCATCTATAAATTTAAAAATTTATTGAGGAGAAGTTTCGCGATTAAAAATCAATAAATAGGAACGTGCTAGTTTAAGTACTTAGAGCTTTCCGGTGCCTGAATAATTATATACGTACATATGGACATATCAAAGGAAGACTGACTAAGAATATATGTATAAGTTTAGTGGTATGTAAAACGGCTAATGTATACTTCGAATAGCTTTTTTTTGTTTGCTGATGTATGATACGTATGTACATATACGAGTATAATTTTTTGTAAATTACCTTTAAACACGTTTATTTGTCTAAAAAGGATGTCTTCAAAAAACGAAATATACTAGGGATGCTAAGTAAGAAAGATGTAGCATTTGTTTCTTGAAAATATTTCCATAACCACGATAGATGATAGCCAATACAGTACATATATGTACATATATACATACATGGGCATGTGTATATGTAAATGTACGCGTGTACGTATGTATATATGTACATCCCAAGCGATAAGATAACACTCTGTAGGGGGCCAATGATTAAGAAAGAATAACAAAAACAAGTTGTAAACAAATATTTTTGTTTTTATTGACGAACCACTTCAAATTTTTGACACTAAAAACGTCAATAAAACGGTGGAAACGTTTTTCGGTTGATCGAAAGAATTTGAAATTATTTAAAGTATTTTCGAATAATAGGTATTATTAAATAGTCCGCTATTCCGGTAGATGTCACTTTTCAAACTATAAATTTTTGACATTAGACAAGTAAAAACTATGCCAGTAATAAAAATGGAACGATACACTTTTCAACAATGCATTGCAATTATTAAAATTCTCTATAAAAATTTCATCGAAAAATCGTCTTAACTGTTTGATCCGGCGGGGTCATTGGCGCTTTGTAACCGCTGAAGGAATTTTCGGCCCAATTTGTGGTTTTGTGTCTTGATAAGCCGCCACTGAACGGCGAACGGTTTTTACGAGGATCTTTATTTCAAGTCAGAAATACAATCGAGAGGCTGCAATTAGAAATTTTAATTAAAGTTTTAATTTAAATTCATTTTCTTTAACTTTTGTATGCTGGTTATGTAATCGGCTACCGCGGCCGCCATTACACTTTACTATTTCGAAAATAAATGTATTGCGCTATAGAGAGATAATTAATGCTTTTTTTATAGCTGGCTTGGTATTGGTGCTACGTGCCACACAAGCAACGAAACCATCGATCTTTTAAGGGAAAAGAATCTTTGAATATCAAAATAACACCTTTTATAGGAAACCCCGTTATTTATAGCACACATACTATCGCTTATTAAGGACGTCATTAGTATATTAGGTCTAGTAAAAAGTAAATTGAAAGCTTTATTTAGTGTGTGGTCCACACTATAAGGTGGATGCGAACGGAACGAACTCGACCAAGCCGATATTGTGCATGATTTACTGTTACCGTCTTAAATCCTATTCTTCTTCTTACTACGTATAAATCTACGAAAAAATTTGTTTTAGGGTCAACTCAAAAACGCATATTGTAAACGTAGCCTTAGCACAGCTTAAATTCAAAACCCACTCTGCGCCACCAGAGTGAATTGGCGGATCAGTCTTGAGGTTTGCAACCACGTGTGCCGAGATCAGCGGGATTATCTCCGTTTGCTATATGACGCCATACTCCGTTGGGGCATATTCCGGAATTTGGGAAGTGCGATTAGTCACATATGTCTTCCATTTATTTAGGGTTTCTTGTTATTAAAAATAAAAAAAATTAATAAATATATTTTTCTTCTTCAGGTTTACTTACATTCTGGTGCCACCGTCCAGGAGGACATTAGTGAGGCTTCTGTGATATTTGGCGTAAAGCAGGTGCCCGTCGATTCGCTGATCCCTGGCAAGACCTATTGCTTCTTCTCGCATACCATTAAAGCACAGGAGTCCAATATGCCACTGTTGGATGCCGTTTTGGAGAAGGTAGGAGTTCTATTTGTTTTGCAACAACTAACGATTTCATTAAATTTGCAAAGCCATGGACATTTCTCAGTTTTTGAAAGATTTCTATTCCAACTTAATAAAGCTCGCTGAGTTGCTCAAAGAGCCTGATTTCTGAATTTCTTTTGAATTAAGCACTCATTTTTAATGCAGTATCAATTAGTTAATTGAGCATACCCAATTCTGGTATATTAAAATACTAATATAGGTATTATAGAATGAAACATTTTTGAGATAAGCTTTAATTTTTAATTCACTGTCAATTGGTTAATTGAGTAATTTGAAACTTCTGAAAGCGCTAATTACACATTAAGAGCCTGTCTGAACAGAGTTTGAGGCTGAAACATTAATCCCTTCAATCTAAACCTCTCACATGTTCCAACTAAAGACTTTATTTTGATTTAAATCGACACTGAACTTATCAATTCTGTTTGCAAAGTTAAGTTCACAGAATACAAAATGAAACATGTCATTACATTCGTCGTACATACCTACCTACTTCGGCTGTTTTATGGCCCATTCAAGCATAATCGAACATGCCTTTCAATACAACATATCCGTATGTACATACATATATCATACATATAGTGCGTAGTACTTAGGAGGTAACGCACAAATTTCCCAGTTAATTACATTATAATCAACCTGTCACTCTGATTTTGACTGTTGCCTCTTCATAGAACATCCGTCTGATTGATTACGAGCGTATAGTGGACGAGCGTGGCGCACGTCAAGTCGCATTCGGTAAATATGCCGGCGTGGCTGGCATGGTAAATATTCTACATGGCGTTGGACTGCGTCTATTGGCGTTGGGCCATCACACACCCTTCATGCATATCGGTCCGGCACATAATTACCGGAACTCATCAATGGCGCGTCAGGCAATAAGAGATTGTGGCTATGAAATTTCGCTGGGCATGATGCCTAAATCCATTGGGCCATTGACCTTTGTGTTCACCGGTTCGGGTAATGTGTCGCAAGGTGCGCAGGAAGTATTTCAGGAGTTGCCAATTGAGTATGTGCCGCCGGAGATGTTGCGTAAGGTGGCGGAGCATGGCAGTAAGTAGTGAGCATATACATATATACATATGTACTTTAATTCAAAATGCAACGAATTTGTGTATATTTTTAGGTCAAAATAAATTATATGGCTGTGAGGTGAGCCGTACGGATCACTTGGAACGCCGCGAGGGTGGCGGCTTTGATGCACGTGAGTATGATGAGTTCCCGGAACGTTATATCTCGACATTCAGTTCAAAGATTGCGCCATACGCCTCCGTGATTATCAATGGCATCTACTGGGCAGTGGGCAGTCCGAAACTGATAAGTATACCTGATGCTAAAAATCTACTTCGACCCGCAAATACACCTTGGCTGCCCACCAGTAAAGGTAGTCCAGCGTTGCCTCATCGCATGTTGGCTATCTGTGACATCTCTGCTGATCCTGGCGGTTCCATTGAGTTCATGAATGAGTGTACTACAATCGATACACCCTTCTGCTTGTACGATGCGGATCGTAATAAGGATATGAAGAGCTTTAAGGGACCAGGTGTCTTGGTGTGTTCCATTGATAATATGCCCACACAGCTGCCGCGTGAGTCGACAGACTATTTTGGTGAGCTGCTCAGTCCCTTCGTGGATGATATAATCAAAAGTGATGCGAAGAAACCGTTGGAGGAGGAGATATTCTCATATCCCATTAAGTCGGTGAGTTGGCGTGTGCGTAAGCAATAATTTTTCCATATTATGTGGGTTATATACATATGTACTCGTATATATGTATATAAATACATATCGGCTAAAAATAGTCACAAACAGCTGATAAGACAGCGAGCTCGGTTCATTAGTAATTATTTTCTGCATATTTGTGTGTATTAAGCGTACATTCATATTCCGAACCTCATAAGGTTCGGTCGCGGCTTCTCCAAAGCTGGCTTATTGATTTTCATTACGGATGAAATATGAGTTCAGGAAATGTCAGTAATGCGTTTTTTGTTAATATGCTTCAATAAAAATTCCTCTTCTGATCTTTACAGGCTATAATCGCCAGCAATGGAAAACTGACCGACAACTTCCAGTACATACAGGAGCTGCGCGAATCCAATAAGTATTCGAGAAATTTTCTTAATTTTATGCATCTCATTTAATGACATCTTCCTTTCTTCCAGCTACCGTTCCCGTCACAAAAGTGAGGGACGTTCAGAGGCCAACAAAAAGGTGCTCGTGCTGGGTGCTGGCATGGTCTCAGCGCCTCTCGTCGAGTGGTTGGCGCGTGAGAAAGATGTCTCAATCACTGTCTGCTCTGCTCTGAAAGAGGAAGCCGATGGCTTGGCGCGGAAATATAATGGCGTTGATAGTGTCTATCTGAATGTAACCGAAGGCACTGAGCACTTACAGGAGCTTTGCGCTAAATCAGATGTTGTTATCTCTTTGCTGCCTTACAGTCTCCATGGCATGGTTGCCAAATGCTGCGTGGCTGAGAAGACTCACATGGTCACAGCGAGTTATTTGAGTGATGAAATTAAAGAGTTGCACGACGAAGCGCGACGCAATGGCGTAACTATCATGAATGAAGTAGGGCTGGATCCAGGTATTGATCATTTGTTGGCGCTGGAGTGCATTGATGAAGCGAAGGAGAAAGGCGGCGTTATTGAATCGTTTGTCAGCTTTTGTGGCGGTCTGCCCGCACCTGAGCACTCAGGCAATGCATTGCGGTATAAGTTCTCTTGGTCGCCGCGTGGTGTGCTGTTGAATACTTTGTCTGCAGCGAAGTATCTGAGTAAAGGACAGATTGTGGAGATCTTAGGTGGTGGCGATTTGATGTCGAATCCGAGAAGTCTCGATTTCCTGCCCGGTTTCGCGTTGGAAGGTTTCCCCAACCGAGATTCGACCAAGTATGCAGAGCTTTATGGTCTTGGCAGAGATGTGCATACCCTGCTGCGAGGCACAATACGCTACAAGGGCTTCTCGCAGTGTGTACAACCAATGCAGTTGCTCGGTTTAATTGATCCCGAACCACATCCAATGCTACATCCCAGCGGACCGGATGTGACGTGGCGTCAGTTGGTCGTAAATATGTTGGGCATGTCCGATTCGAGCATTTTCTATGAAAATTTGAAGCAAAAGTTAGTCGAACGTATTGGCGATGCCGATGGTTTGGAGAGTTTGGGGCTTTTAGACGATACGCCAGTGGTTAAGCTCAATACGCCATTGGATACGTTAAGTCACTACCTGGCGAAGCGCTTGGAGTTTGGTAAGTTGCAATGAATTTAAAATAAAATCAAAAATACCAAAACACATCTTTCATGTTTTGAATAGAATCACACGAACGTGATTTGGTCATACTTCGTCACGAGGTGGGCATCCGCTGGCAAGACGGACGTCGTGAGGAACGTGGCATCAATTTTGTCGTTTATGGCCAACCTGGCGGGCACTCGGCGATGGCGCAAACTGTGGGCAAACCGGCAGCGATTGCAGCTAAGATGATTTTGGATGGTAAGTCGGAGATTTCACTTCATATTTGTACATGCTTAAGTGTGATTTTGCTCTTTTAGGTGAAATACAAGAACGTGGCGTTTGTCTACCCTTCACGCCCGACATCTACCGGCCGATGTTGCAGCGGCTACGTGCTGAGGGCTTAACGGCAACGGAAACTACTAGATTTGTTAACTAAACCTGAATTTTCTGCTTAAAAATTTTATAATATTTCGATTGAAGTAGCTAAGCTTATATAGATATTTATTTTAGTGAAAAGTTAAATAGTTCGGTCTGTATTTGATAGTTTTCCCAAATTTTATAATAAAAAGTTTATAAAAAAAATTAATTAGACGTATTAAATTTGATTTACCGATTCAATTCTTAAAAAGTTCTCATCAATATGCTTTGAAGAAGAAACAGTCTCATTAACCCTATCACGGGAAGTAGAAAAATAGAGATCACCTTCAAACCGTTGGTTTCAAAGTGGTGAGAGGTTGTAATTTGGAAAAAGCACATTGAGTGTGAGCTCCTAAAGAAAAGATGAAAGCAAATCAAGCAAGCGGGGCTATTGAGGAGACACTGTTGAGAAGGTTTTCCAAAATGACAAGATGGCAGAAAAGGTTGAAACTAATATCGACGGCGATGAAATTGAGGTTAGGTGCTTGTGGCTATCAATCTCTAAGGCCATGGTAGGTTCATTGATGTATACCCCATCATTTCGTTTCACTGCCTCTTTTCTTTTCTTCAGCAGTATTAGGACTGCTAATAGTTTTGAGATGCCAGTCATTCTAGGAGAGTACATTTACCGCGACTTCTCGCGTTCCTATTTGGTCCAAATTTTCATAAATTTAGTGGGTACGCAACTTGAGTCTGTTTACATTAGGCTTGCTCATAGGTATATATCTAAAGAAACAATTTAAATGTAGCAAAAACTTAAACACGTTCTTTTTCCGAGCGTCTGCTTGGTCATGTCTTGTCTAGCAATTTCGTCTGTAGCAGCTACGTTGCTACCTCTTACTTCCATAGCACTTGCAATTTCAACGTGAAAATCGGTGGCCGCGTAGGCGGAAAGAAAGGATACTTTCAGAGATCATTAACTCTCCTCTCGAGTTTTGAACTTCGATATCAGATCGCATTTAACATAATAAAACATTGTTAAAAAAAACTACGAGGAAGGTGTACTCTGACATAAACATTGGAACATATAATCACTTATATATTCTTGTGAGAAGTACACTCGGACATTCCCTGTCGAGAAGCCATCGCAATTAGAGTTGGAAGTTGTTCTAACCAAGACTCGAGCCCTGGCCATCCAAATGGAATTATGTAATGCTAACCAATCTGCTATTGCGGCCGACATTAACAAGTCCTGAATGGTTTAAGGAACAAGAGTATGTACTGATTATAATGCTGCCGACAGTAATCCAATAAAAGCTAAGTCGTATGGAGAGAGATGGAGCCCAAAAAGCTATCTATTTCACATCCCCGTGGGCCCTATATTTAGTATTCACAATGAATCAAGTTCTGCTTCTCCGTTTCGAAACTAGAGAATAACCACATTGCAAATTGAGAAGTATTAAATTCCATTTAAAGCCATGGTTGTTTGTGTGTGTGAGCCACGTAATGTCTGAGCAAACTTTGTAGTCTCTGCTATTAATCATTGATTTCTCTGCTTTTGCCCGATTCCCGCATTACATGCGCTTGTGGATGTGCTCTAAATTTTTTCCATAAATTTTGCTGAATTCGCTGTTATCCGACATCATAAATTGTCGCAGTTTAAATTTTCACACCCACACATTGTTGTTGGTGCTTTGTAGTAGGTAGGCAATAAGGGAATTTGTCAAACTAACGGTAATCGCTTAGAAAAACCTTTTATCGTAGATTAAGTTGAAATTGCTAACAAGAGAGAGAGAGAGAGAGGGAGGTAATTTTCGCGCTGAACTAGGTCACATATTTTATTTTATTTTTTTAATATTTTTTACACGTTCCAATAATGATTTTTATAGATTTGAATTCTAAAAAATTTTTTTTTCAACTTTTTTTTTAACTCTTACAGAATTAAGTTTAAATTAGGAAATAATCAAAATGCCTCTCAGGCACACCAACACTCTGCCTTTCATTTCTAACCACCGTCCATGCAAATAGGCTGGAATCCTTTGCCTGCGGTCCTTAGCGGCAGAAGTGCTCCTCCACCTGCGCCACTTGGTAATGCATTTGTTTACGTGCTTCCACCATTTTTTCGCACTTTACGTGCTGATTTGTTTTTAAACGCATTCTTCTTCTTCTTTTGCTTATAGCCGTGCGCTGCTTCGGCTAAGATTTGTTGCTCCCCACAGTCATTGATGGCGCTTTTTTCCGCCAAATGCAAATGTGTGGAAAAGTGTGCGTGTGTGTCCGCTTGCTTTGATTTAGAGCTGCAACGTTTTGCCACGCAACGTTTGCCACAGGCTCCAACCGCCGATTGCGGCCACCATAAACACCTGCCTGCATCATGCAATGCCCTAGGGGGTATGAGGTATGTGTGTGTGCGTGAAATATGCATTTCTTCTTGCACTTGTGTCGATGCTGCTGGCTGCGCTGAACGATGGGCGCGCATGAATTCGCAGAAAGTGATAAATGATTTTTAACGATGCTTTCGTCTGTGTCGCTTGGCCGTCTGCCCGCTCCCCTCGCTTTCCCCGCTTCCTTCGCCTTTCGAGCACTTTTTATCGCTTTCAATGCCACTCGAAATGTAGTCGACGTTGCATCTTTTTCAGCGACGCTTTGTTTTTCTTTGCCTGTTTGCTGCTGCTACTCTTTGTTTGTTGTCTCTGCTCTGTCCTCCGCGGCGAATACAGTGCGCTTGAGCAGTTGCTCGAGGACATTTAGCACATGCAGGAGCGTCCGTCTGTTTTTCATCTGCAAAAAAGCTTTTGCGTAAACAACAATTGATGATGAGGAAGTCGTCGGAGGAAACCCGACAAAAGGTGCGTTAAGTGTTGTTGTGAAGTGTTTGAATAATTTGCAGTTGCTTTTGTTGTCTTTAATTGTGTGGTGTCGAGTTGTATTGTGTCTATTTTGCGGGCTTTAAATTAATAAAAGATGAGTTTGAATTGAATTAGAAAATTAATGTTTTTTTTTAATTATTTAAGGGCACATATGTTTACCCACGGAAATGGATACTGCTAAAAAGGGTATGTATTAAACTATTTATTAAATTCATTCTACACTTAGTATTGTAATGACGTGGCATGGCTTAAAGGATCAAAGCGGAATCAAAAACATCATGCCGTTCGTTTCTTCTTCTCGCTGTTGGGCGCCAAGTGAAAGTACCAGGCAAAACCACGTCGCTATCAACCTGATTCTTACATATTTCCACCAACGGTACTGGGTCGCATACTGTCAAAGCAAAATATTGGTCTTTGTCTTTTAAATCATTTCAACCACTGAATAGACAACTATTCCTCTCTCCTTTCCTTGACGTATATTGTTGCCTCCGAGTGTGTTTCGGACATGAAATAAAGGCTTCTCAAAAAAAAAAACCATCACCCATTCGGAGGCAGCATAATACAAACTGTGGATTCCTCCATTTGTTGGAAATATATCAAGACGCAAAACCATAAATCGGAGGAGGAGCTCGGCCGAAAAACGCTTCACGATTACAAAGTGCCATCAGCGGTTACAAAGTGCCAAATATATAATATTTGATCATCTCTGCGTAATTATCTTATATAATCTGCTTACACATACACGTATGTACAAAAATGTAAAATCAACAAACGGTGAAACATATCATATGATCGCCAGCAGATCACACCAGCAGATCTCATCAGCATACTGTGACTCGAAAAATATCACATGCTGATATGCAGGATTTGTCAAGGGCATCAAAATATTTATATTAAACATTGTGATTGGCTGCCATTATTTTGTTTTTCATGCTTTAGAAAATACCTTTGATGAGATTTCAAAAATATCACGTGACGTACTTTAAGTCATTTGACTTATCTTATGTAGCTGAAAATATCACCATTGAAACCATTCAGATCACATAATACCTCTCCCGCTGTGGTAAAAGCATAACTGTTTTGGTCACATCACATCATTGAACGCGACGCTTATGCCCTCAAGTATAGTGTTGCTCGTGAATGCGCCTTCATTAGACTTACTTACTTACTTTACTGGCGTAGACACCGTTTATGCGATTTTAGCTGAATTTATAACATCGCGCCATTCATTCCTGTTTTTTGCTGTTTGTCGCCAATTGGAAATACCAAGTACAGCCAGGTCCTTCTCCACGTGGTCTTTCCAACGGAGTGGAGGCCTTCCTCTTAAACCGGCGGGTGCTAGATCGAAAACTTTCAAAGCTGTAGTATTCGTCTCCATACGGACCACATGACCTAGCCAGCGTAGCCGCTGCTTCTCGATCCGCTGAACTATGCCAATGTCGCCGTATAACTCGTACAGCTCATCGTCTGCAATATTCGCCGTTGCCAATGCTCAAGGAATCATAAATCTTACGCAACGCCTTTCCCTCGAAAACTCCTAATGCCGATTCATTAGATGTTGACATCGTCCATGCTGCTGCGCTATATAGCAGGACGGAATCGATGAGGGACTAGTGGAGTTTGGTTTTCGTTCAAAAGTAACACCTGTTGGCCAGAGTGATTCTGCGTTCAATTTCCAAGCTGACATTGTTGTTGGTGTTAATACTGGTTCCAAGATAGACAAAGTTATCTACGACTTCTAAGTTATGCCTGTAAACAGTGACATGGGAGCCGAGTCCCGAATGCAATGACTGTTTGTATGATGTCAGGAGATATTTCGTCTTGCCCTCTTTCACTACCAGACCTATATCCTTCGCTTCCAAGTAGCTTGATGTATTTTTTTGTGCTGGAATCTAGTACTACAGACAACCATATTTCAGGCGCCGGTGAAGTCGATCAGCCTGAACCCATTAGGGGATGTTTCGTTTTGAATGCTGAATTTTCCGACAGTCGTACCAAAGATATATTCTTTGCCCACACTGGCATTCAAATCGCTAAGCATGAATTTCACATCGTGTCGGGGGCAGCGCTCGTAGGTGTGCTCCAGGCGCTCATAAAAGCTATCTTTTGCTAAATCGTCCTTCTCTTCCGTCGGGGAGTGGGCGCAAATCAACGATATGTTGAAAAATTTCGCATTGATGCGTTTTGTGGCGAGACGCTCATCCACCGAGGTGAACGGAGTCTCTCTCCCACCACAAATCTGACACCAAATTTGCGCTCCTTTATATGGCCGCTGTAGTAGATGTCCCAAGAACCTACTCGCTATCGTCCTTGTCCCGTCCATCGCACTTCTTGGATGGCAGGGGTATGGCGAGGACATCAACCAGTTGGGCAGCGGCACCTTCCTAATTAAGGGACCGGACATTCCAGGTCGTCATCGTAAGGGGGGTATCTCATCCGAGGCATGTCTACATTTTTCATTGGGGCCGGTTTCTATGTAGCGGCTCCCAAACCCATCGCACAACCTTGTTGGGCGAGTGAGTTTAAAGTTTGTACACATTTATTTAGCGAGCCGTTTGTTTCAAGACCGACGCCCGTTTGCAGCCGCACCTCTGATGAACAGACGCTACAATGATTCAGCGGACCCTTAAACCGAGTAAGTCGGAGTGGCTCCACTGAGCTTTCGTCTCTCATTAGCCGTGACCTAAGAGTTGCTCACGTTTCCAGGGTGCGCGACGTGGACGCAAGAGTAGGAATTGAGTATAGCCTCGCAACTGTAACAGCATACCCAGAAGCTTGACTACACCCCATTACAACCCTTTATTAGACTAAAGCAACAATAAATCTAAATTTTTTTGTCTAAGAACATTGATTATGACGCTATTTAGCTAATTTAGACACGTAATTAAGACACTTCCATTTTCCATAAATTTACCTGCATATGACTTAAGAAGCAGAATTATTGACGCTCATTTCAACACAAATTGAATTCAATTAAACTGTTCGTAAATACCTATCATAATCCCATGCAATAAATCATTCAATCGTAAGAAAAAACAATGAATCGAATATTCAATATGAATAATTATGAAGGGAATAAAAAAATGTTTTCTGATCACTATGAAACTAGTCCAAAAGATAGCATAGCCGTTCTTTAGGGTTAGGTGCTCTAGAATTTCCCCCATATACAGTATATGTATACACATAATATATAAAAAAGAAACTGTGATTTGTAACTCGTTTAGCGAATCTCCGGAGTCTGATAACCTCTGCACAGTAACTTTACATTTCAAAATACTCAAAAAAATCGCTTACGAAAGTAAGCCTTCGATGGCTTGTATGTACATATTTATATATATATACATATATATATACTAGGGTGGTTCAAAAACTTAATGAAATGTTTTTTTAACGAAAATTTTTCCTCATTGTCTCAACAACAAATAAAACAAAATTTTTTTCTGGAAGAAAATTAATATAATATTTATATATATAATTGGCGCTTTGTTACCGCTGAAGCGATTTTCGGCCGAGCTCCTCCTTCAATTTGTGATTTTGCGTCTTTATATTTTTCCAACAAATGTAGGGACCTCCGTCTCCGAACGGCTGATGATTTTTTTACGAGGAGCTTTATTTCATGTCAAAAATACGCTCGAAGGGGTTGAAATTCCCTGCCGGGGGGCGACCGCAATTAGAAAATTTAACTTAATTTTTTATTTAAATTAATTTTCTATAACTTTTGGATGTTGGCCATACCAGGATTTGAACTCGGGCCTTCCGAATGGCAGTACGCAATGGTAACCACTCGGCTACAGCGGCCGATAGTTTAATATAATACTATATTTTTAGTAGATAACCGAGTGGTTCGCGTGCGAAAGCGCAGTGTTCCAGTCGTGGTCCGACCAACAACCAAAAATTTAATTCTCAGTAGGGAATGTTAAACCGAGTTCTACATACAAATCCATCGACCATTCAGAGGCGGGTTAGAATAGGCTGTACGCGCCTCCATTTCTTGGGAAAACAACAAGACTCGACCGAATCAGCACCTTGCTCCTTCCACCTGAAATATCACGAAGTTTAGCCGAAAACCTGAACGTGTCTATTTCTTCACGTGCTCAAGAGCTGGCATTTTCTTACGGCACATTGCGAAGCGGTCATTTGAATTATGTAGTGTTTCACATATGTAACAATAAAGTGGTAATAATTATTATGAAAGCCCAAAGCAAAACATTTTTTAATGGCTGCCTGCAATTGTGGGTGGAAAAATATCGATTTCGATCACCTTAACGCTTACTTATGTGCATATGTATGTATGTGTAACTTTGTGAATGTGTGCAGCCGCAGCACAATAAAATTCACAACCAACCAAACAAATCCATTGATAAGACTTTCCTACTAAAGGCGTACTCTCCATGAATATGTTTCTAAATTAAATTGTCGCATTAAAACAATAACAACAAGCTGAAAATCATGCGACGGAGAGTAGTAAATATATTTAGGCAGAGTATGGAAAAAATTGTTGTTGTTTTTTTTTTTTTTTTTTTGAAAAAGTGATAGTGGAAAAACGGCGGCAGAGCAGCAAATTATAGCGTGACTTCCACCCTGAAATCAACATACATCTGCCATATATACATATATACATGTGTATGTATGTACATATAGTTAGCGTTTCGAGTATAAGTCGATATGTATATACATACATATATATGTATGTATAATTTAATAGCAGTAATAGGCAATAATAATGATGACCGTAGCGGCAAGAGTACAGTGATAAAGATATGTACATACATACATACTTACATATGTTTATATCTAATAATTTAAATATATTTACATACATATGGATGCAAGCATATTTGTAAGGGAACAACAGCAGATCAAAATATTTAAAAAACACGTGTATGTACATATGTATGTATGTATATCTATCTGCCTGCCTGTCTGTCTGCCTGCACAACAAATACATGCATAAATTTGTGCAAAACAACTGCACAGCTCGCAAAGAGACTGACCGCGTGTACTAAGTCGCACACTTGGTTATTGTTTTTGTTGTCGTCGCGGCCTGCGGCTGCTCTGTCTACGTCAGCGCCGTAGCCCATAACCAATGGCTTGGCACAAAGTAGTTGGTGCTGCGACGCTGCTGTGTCCAGAAGCACAGAGCTACGTACTTACAAATGCACATACATACATACATACAAATAAGTAAATATGTGAAGGAATAATCGAATCCCAGCGTCGCGACGTAGCTTATTATTTACTGCTGTCGCTGCTTCTGCCTTTAATTTTTGCCTTTGCCTTTGCCATTTGCTTTTGTTCTCGTCTGCCGCAATTGCCAGTCAGTCTTGAGTAAAGTCGCAAGCCGTTAATGTCGTCGACGGTCTCCACTACACATACATACATACATTCATACATATGTACATACAGTAGCAGTGGTCTTCCTTCAATTTCAATAGTAAATGTTACTATGTGAGTGGCTTTGTATTGCAAAAAAAAAAGAAAGAAACAAAGAAATTAAAATCCTTTCATACCTGAGCTCTCTCGTCTTTCAGTCTTTTTCGCGGTCTCCGCGCCGTTCTATGCCACGCTATATTTGTCATTGTTGTCGCGAGAACCGGTCGCCGCTGTTTGCTATCTGCAAGGACGGCTTGTAAAAGTGTTGAAAATTCGCCGGTGAACTAAAATTTTGAAAGAGTGATATGCACTTTTAATCACAAAAACATATGTAGTTGCTTATAAGTTTTAGTGAATGTGAATAATTTTAAAAATCCATTGCTTTTCAAAGCAATTTTTCAATTAAATCTTGTCAAAGTGTCTTTTTTTT
The DNA here is from genome assembly GCA_037013455.1 of Ceratitis rosa. Lineage (NCBI taxonomy): Eukaryota > Metazoa > Arthropoda > Insecta > Diptera > Tephritidae > Ceratitis > Ceratitis rosa. Next base: position 3,480,628 of record JAWMAG010000010.1, read on the forward strand.
GCGTGAAAGAGCAACTAAATTTGAAATATTTATTTGCTAAATTTAAACGCGTTTTGTCAAACAAGAATTAAAAAAATTCAAAAATATACACACATCTGTACATATGTACATATGCATTCATATTTTTGTGTTTTCCAACACAAGAATATTTTTGTGGTAAAGACAAAGTCTTGAGTTTATCGCTGTGTTTTCAGTTCGTGTGATTCTGTCTTTCCTGAAAAAAAAACTCACATAAAAGATATGTGAATATGATTCATACATATGTACACGTATATACATACATACATATAATATGTCTGTCGATAAATGCCGACATATGTTCATGAGAAATCCTTCAGTTCGCTTGTGAATGCACCATGTGCAGTGCTCAGCTGATATTTATGTATGTTGCTTTCATTGTTGTTGCTGTTATTCCTTTATCGCCTGCTTTGGTGCTTGTGTCCTCAGCATTATACAGTGGCTGCAAACAAAAAAGGAACATTTTAAGTAAAAACATAACTACTTCTCATCCGGTTTAAAATACCAAAAAAAACGAGCTAAAAATAGGAGACGTATGATTTGATCCAACAAAGCCTAAACTGGATTCAATGTTACGACACTTAACGTTCACTATTATATATTTCGATGGACCAGAGTTAACATCAGGCTATTGCCTGTTTTTGAACGATTGGACAAATGTAAGGACGGCTTGTCATCTCTCGTCCAGAGAGCTTGGACAATGACAACATCAAATTGCTCGGCTTTGAAAGTTTTCGATTGAAAGGTTTTACGTTGCCGTACTAATACCATATACGATGGAGCATTGAACTGTATGAAAGATACGATGTAATTGATATAGAACAGCTTTTGTGCTGGTCTGGATGGATGTAAATAATTCAGCTTTAAAAATTCCCTATACTGTATCCATCGGAAGGGAAAGTCCTCCACTCCGGTAGGAAAATCATGCGGAGAAAAGCCTGACATCACTTTGAGTTTCTAATTGATGCCACACAGCTAAGAAAGGACTAACTGGCGAACTATCGTTGACTCAGCTATAATCACATAAGCTATGCCAATGCCTATTGAGAAAAATAAGAAAACGGCCCAATTATTTGATGCCTTTACAAAGTAAAAGCTGTTATCACCCCTGATGAACCGGACAAACTGAAAAAAATATGGTCTTATGATCTTCTGGCGGAAGAAAATGTTAACGTAACCAAAGCTTACTTCTGGAATGCTCTTGTGGATTTAGGATTTTAGTTTATTAGTTTATTCTGAATGAATGTCGTTGGCCAGCCCTTTTGTGCCTTCAGTGAGCAAATTATCAATTTATCTGCACTCACCCATCAAAATATATGCTCTTTAAGATATATGAGGAGCGACTGATACGTTTGCGGCCTAAAGTTCTTAATGAAACAATGTATAGTTTTATGATTTTTATTTTCCACTGAAAAGTATTCATCTTCAAAATGCCACTTTCATCTCACAGTCGTCTGAAAATCTTCGTCCTCGCAAGACCTTTTTTCACACAGGGGGCCAGGACCGGACTGTGGGGTGAATAGTTAATTTCTGCAAATCCAGTAGCTTTTAAGGCATCCTTTGCAGTCCGAGCGGTGTGAACGGTTGCATTGTCTTGAAGAAACAGTACTCCGTGCGTTAACTTGCCACATCTCTACTGTGCGACTGACTGAACAATTTAGCATTGTACTGGCCGTTCATTGTAGCCCCCTTTGGCAAGTAATCAATTAATAACATTCCCTCGCTATCCCAGGAAATGGTAGCTATATTCTTCGACGCTGACTTTTCCACTTTGAATTTTTTTTGTGGCCTTTATCCTACGGCAGCGAATTCTGTACTAATTTTTCGATTTTCTGAACATTTTCTTCGGTCACTACCGTCACTAGGCGCTCCGGGCGGGCGTGTTGTTGTTGTTGTAATAACAAAAATATTCACCAAAGTAGCTTTTGGGAATGTTGCAGTAGTAACAGTCCTTGGCCGGATAAAAACTCGGGTCGTTCCGGTATAACTAGTGGATTTTAGTTACCTCTTACGACAGACAGACTTACCACGGGCAAATTCTTGAGCCCCTAACCTTAGCAGGGATTCCGGGCGTCATCTTCACTGATCTCTCTTACTTGTTGAAACAGCCGAGCACATTTTTTCACCATCGTATATGAAGGGGCAGAGTCCTGAAGCACCGATGATATCTCTTTAAAATTTTCTTTCGGCGTACCTTCTTTTCCACAAGGAATTTAATAGCAGTGCGATGCTCCAAATGTTAATGAACCTAATAAAAAACTGTTGTGTTAATTATATTAATAATGAATCCCGCAATTAGTATTATCAGTAATGAGATCTTCAACTACCTTAGGTCGCGAACTCATCAGCCGCACCTCGTATTTCTTCATTGATTTCTCTTATTAATTACATTTCTCCGTTCATTTGTTGTTGTTGTTGTATAGAAATTCAAGTCGTGGCAATAAAAAATTACTAGATTGCCATGTCTACTATTGGAATTTCGTCGCCTTCCATCCATGGGATCACTTAAATCTCTAGTTAGCAAAGGCTAACATCACTTGTTGAGTGAATGATTCCAAGGCAAACCTAAACACCACTAACATGGGGAAATCATTATTAAGAACTACTAGCTACATATTTATACCCCGGCTAATTAAAATTCTACTTTAACGGTTTTGCTATAATTGTAGGTTAAAAAGCCGGTCAAAGAACGCACTCAGTACTACAGTGTACTAAAAAAAAAGTAGAGCAAAGTACAGGTAACCTTCAGCCATCATCGTATTAAAGCGATAATGAGCATACACGTACATACATACAAACATAAATAGATTTAGAACCCGGTGCGGTACCTGCCTACCACTTAATTACTCAGTAACCGTGGCCCAAAAGCAGATAAGCCACGATAAGACAATACGGCAAAGTTTAAAATAAATATCAACAGTAGCAAACAGCGCACAGCGAACAGTGAACAGCGAGTGAGATTCTTAATCTCGGTTATAAAAGCGCGGCGCACAGAAGTTGATTGTCTGTTTGGCTCTGCTGAGGTTATTAAGTGCAGATAATATTTATTATATGTATGTATATGTTTGTATGTAAGGTTTATATGTATGATGAGTTCACTTGTAGCTTGAGGCGGAAGTTTTTGCCCTCGCCGGACTAAGCTGCGTCTCTGTACTGGCAGTTCAAGTTTATACGCGGGCCCGGTCAGCGTTTTATAATATAATATAATAGCAAGTGGGCTGGTCGCTACTCGTAGTTATGACTTTTGCATTGGCGCGTGGAAAATAAGCATTGGTAATTAAATTAAATGATACAATCGTAAAGAATCACTAAAGTGTCCAAAGGTTGTGTGTGTGTTTATTATTAATTCTTTTGAATGTGAAAGTGAGTGTTGCTAGTGAGCGAGCTTATCACGCTGCATCCGACCGTCCATTCAAGTTGTGCTTTTATTGAATGAATTTCACTTTCCCATTGGCTCGTCAGCGGGTGGGTTGCTGTCAGAAAGCTGTTGCATTGCCGTTGCATTCGTTGACAATTTCTGTTCCTGGCGCACGCCGTGACATGCCGTGAAATTAATTTTTTTTTGCTTTTGCTTTTGCTTTCGTTTTATTTTTGATTTTTTATTTTTTAATCGATCGTTCAGCTTGAAAGTGGCAATAAATGCAGCTCCATTAACGGTACATGAAGCATTGAGGAAGCAACAACAACAATAAAAGCAAATAAAATGACAAAAACATGAGCATGAAAAGTGTGAAAAATTTAAACAAGTGTGAAAATATTAAAAAAAAAAAATGCGTTAAGTAAATGGCGGAAATACGAGTACATGCACATTAGGGCGGTACGAAATTTTTGTGGTTGAAAATATAAAAACTGTAAAACCGTTTTTTTTAATTTTTTTTTTAATATGCTTTGACAGTTGAAATATTTTTTTTGGTTAAGAATTTTTAAATCGTTAATAAAAACTTTAATACACTTTGTAAAGAATTTTTATTATTATTTTTTTTTTTCAATTTTATTTTTTAATATTTTCCGTTAAAGGATCTGCGCTAATATTTCAATATTCAAATGCTTATTATATTTTATGCTATTTAAGAGGCAATAAATATTGTAATTTTTATACACGGTATCAAGTTTCAGAAATGGACCAACCTCTCAAATAAAAGTCCTTGAATTTTTGACCGATCTGTGAATTTAATATAAATATGAGCCGAGTTTGATTTCACACGAATCAAGTCTTCCTTATTTATTTTCAATACTAATGAGTTTCAAATGCTGTTAAAAATGAAATCAATTTCTTGACTCAATAAACCAATTTATTTTCAGTATAAAATTCAATTTGATGCTAAATGGTGATGAATTCAATATTAATAAAAAATTTGCTCTAACGTTATTATAGTTAATTTTACTTTGATTGTATGATAGTGACATTTCGAAAATGTTGTGCAATTTCTTCCAATATGAGGAAAAAATTAAATTTTTTTTAAATTTTTTTCGGATCACCCTACTGTACTTGTGGGCCTATAACAAAAAAAAAAAAAAAACAATTTAATTAATAAGTGAAAATTCTGCAATGTCGGCGAAAATTTCGAAGCAAACATTACATACATATCCATTATAACAACGTGTTGTTAAATTATTGCAAAGAACGCTCTCAATTTCAACAAAACAATTAATAAAGCAAAAATAAAAACTGAAAAGAAATTAAAAAAAAATGATACATATTAATTACTACAAAGAAGTTCATGTGCATAAAATATCTAGCTTTAAATTAAATTTCCTTTCTAATTTACAGTTCAATGAAGTGAATTTCCACTACTGTTGTTGCTATCAACAATACATACAAATACATTTGTGTAACTTGACTTTAAATAAATAATTAAGTACAAAAAACCGTAGAAATATTTTAACATTTCAAGTTTATAACCGCCGCCTACAAAGGATAAAGGCGGACGATAGCCAACAACCATCCAACCATCCAACCAACCTACCATTAAAACAAAAACTTAACGCCGGGGACAGCAGGCAATCAACCATGTTTGGCGTTAAATATTTAACCGAAGCCCATTTGAAGGGTTTCGATCGATACAAGGTGAGTGGAGTGATTAATTTTTAATGTAGTGAATTACTATTCCACAATACGTTTTACTTTCATTATAAAAAAAGTAATGATTTTTATCGACGTGGTGCTTTGGAGTTTTTTAAGGAGAGTTGTATATATATATATAGGTATATATCTTTTTTAAATATGAATTGGTATTACCTCCCTCTGTCATTTATTGACTGTAAGTCGTTTGCACTGACAAAGTTTATGCTGATTATTATTATGTAAGAGGTCTCTGGTTCATTTTAAATTTAACTAAAACAAACCACTGGTACACGTATGTATATTTTTTAATTAAATCGGTCCACCTCCCGTAAAAAGAAAATTTTAAATAAATCAAACCATAACTAGAAATTTTCGAATAGGTTAATCCCTGGTTCACGTGCTATTAATTTAAGCAAAAAACCTACGAAATAAATCGAAAAATAAATAGAATTTTTCGTTTCCTTAGAATTTACTCGAATAACAAATAAAAATATACATATGTACATATACACATACGCATATTTATTTAAATTTTATTTGAATGACGATTAAAAATGAAATCTTATTTTTTCGTCATTCAAATATTAAACTTTCTGATAACGTGCATCCGTGAGTTAGAAAAAAATTGAATATGAAAGGTTGTAGTTGCTTACGCATTACTTAATAATAATAATATTTACAATATTTATTTTGCTATCAATACTATTTTAATGGGAATGAAAATCAATACTTGTAAAAAAAAACCAATTATCAATGTTCTATTTCTTTCGCAATCACGCCATTCGGCTTAGGATTGCCAAGAGCTTGAATAGAAAAGCACACATTTATACACATTTGAGAAGCTCTTTCGTGCGTTTCGTTGTAGAAGAAATATGTTTTTCTATCATCTCTTTCCTTTTTTGTTTGTTGCCTTTAATGGGGTGTTAGGCTACTCGGCGAAGTCAGGGTAAGATTCAGCTGAGACCAATGGCCTAAATTTCAACCTCTCTTCCGAGAGCCAAAATCAAATAGAAATGAGAAAAACTTGTAAATTTAAGAAGAGTTGTAACCAAGTTATGGTATTTACATAGGCAGAAGTGGTCAGCTTCGAGTCTAAATAGCACTAGATGCTTCATTTTAGTGAATTTAATTGTAAACCTTTAACATATGGCCTATATGCCCATTTTGATACCCAAAGGCTTAACATCGTAATCTATCTTTGCGCTCAAACCGTTTAGTGTTCTCTAAGAAACCACTTATGTAGTATATCCGATAATCTTTTTGTGAACAGCTGTTCCAGGCTTGGTAACTGATGATCTCCAAACGTTCTATATGGAGCTCTGTGCAACCCTCATAGAGAATTTGGACAACTGTTTCCTTATGCTTTCTACTTTGCAGCTGCTGCCACTGCTAGTATAGAGTGGCCCTATTTCAGATGCATGCTCTTCAAAGTGCCAATGTCCCGTTATTTGGCTGCAAGTCTATTTGCACTCTTCAGATCTACTTCGATATCAATCAGTTGGATGTGAAATTCCACTTGTTCTGAGCCATTTGTTGAGATTCTAATTGAAGCTCTTTCAAGATCATTACTGGCGCTCATTGTATTAACTCCGCATCGGAATCGTCAGCCAACCATTACTGGCCAAGTCGTTAGCTGTTTCCTTGCTGAAAATATACCAAGCGCCAGGAAGCCAACGAGCTTAAGACTTTTCTATAATAGTTTGCTTCGCTGAAATATGCCATTGGCGACGCTGGGTTGTAAGCAATACTACTTAAGCGTCCGGGTATATGGTGGCTCTGTGCCTAGTGCTTCCGCTTGTAAGGTGCTAGCCGAGTTTCGTAGAAGCAATGCAAGATTGTTCAAACGCTTGGAAGATAAATTAAATAATGTGCTTGAAAATAATTTATATTATGGTTTTTGACCGCCTTTCGATGTAAGGATAATGATTATTTGGCAACAGATTTGTGACTCCCTTCAAAAAATCAAAATAAGTGTTGATATAAAATAGGGTCCATTCCTCCTGCTGGGTCAAAGAATGAAGTATTTAAATTTCGATCTGTTAATAGTATAGTAATAGCTTCAGCTAGAACTGGGAGAGATAATAGTAATAATAGTGCAGTAAGAACTACAGCTCAGACAAATAAAGGTATATGGTCAAATGAAATTCCAGTTGATCATGTATTAATTACTGTAGTAATAAAATTTACGGCCCCTAAAATTGAAGAAATTCCTGCTAAATGAAGAATCCTGTAGTCTATTTACCCCCCAGGACCTGCGCCATAGCACTGCGGCCTATCTTATACGAGAGAACTCAGCTTATTCGTACCTCTTCACTTAGAATTCTGTTGACGTGTTCTTTACGCCTTTTGAATTCCAGCTCTCTGCCCTGTACGCCGAAACTCTCTCGGTTTATATTTATTTATTTCACGTTGGAAGCTTGTAATTTGCAGTAAATCGTATTGGTGCTGTTGTAGTACCATTAAGACAACATTTTTTTAGCAACAATTAAATTTTGAATCTGATTGGCTGTTGAAAATACTGACTACGTAATTTTTTCATTTAAGAAATACGCTCGAGGGTATTGAAGTTCCCTGCCAACGTTTGAGCGTTTCGAATTTCTCTTCTTTTATGTTATATTTAATTATTTATACTTATGGCTCCTTGACATTGTAAGGCACTGACCATTATTGAAAACCTCTTATGTTTTCTTCAACAAAAATAACTTTTTAATTTGATTTAATTTTTAATGGCCCAGCGGGTCTGCAAAACGACTTGAATTAAATTGAATTTACATTTTTTAATACTGGCAAATTACTCATACGCCGTGGCTACCTTTGATAGTTTCAATTAATTGTAATAGGTGCATTTTGAAACTTGGCAATCTGTGTGGCAAAGATTACACAAATCGTACAGTATTACACAAATAAATTTATTTTTAGAAATTTAGAATAAACATATGTATGTACACATATAAACGAGCGTAAGTGAACTTTGATTTTAATTCCACAACTATATATGCACCTACATACAAAACAAAAACATATTTGTAAATAACTACAATGTAACACTACCTTCATACTTATAAACCATTCAATGCATGGTTGTGTGCGTGTATGTGTGTTTGTGTTTATGCACAATGATTAAGGTTGTGGGCTGAGCATTTGTACAACAATCTTTGAATGATTACAACAATTGACAATTAAATTTAAATTGCAGCAATAGTAAATTTGCATGAATGAAAATACAACAAGCAAATTAGTCGCATCAAAATGTCAAAAGCTGATGGATGAGTGGATTAGTGAGAATAAATAAAAGCATAAAGCTACTGCATACATAAGCAATTATATATACCATATATATGTATATGCATAAATACATGCATACGTTTGTTGGTTTACCATATGTGCCTGTAATGCTTGAGCACTTGTTGTTTAGTGTAAAAAAAAAATCATAAACTACAAACTAATAAATGTAGATTGCCACAAAAAACGGTAAATATGTGTTTTTTTCTCACATTACTCGCTGCCAATTTAATCTCACTCAAGCTTTGTATTGTTTTCAATGGGTATGTAAGCCACGATGATGTATGGAAATGTATGTACAAACAAATAAAAATAGATTTTTACAGCATTTCAACAAATGGACGCAAGTACGCTCATATGCACATAGATACATATAAATAAATGTATGAATAGTCAAAGTGATAACGCTCTTGTGTGATGGCCGTTTGTTTGCACGCTTCAGAAGCGCTTATCAGTAGATCGGTTCATCCGCTTTGCTTGGCAAGTGTCACTGACCACACACGCACACACAAACACACATGTTATGTATACATAAAATAACACATTAATTAAGTAAATATACTTGAATTTTAGTACATAACTACAATGGGTGTCACATGCTACACTTCCTCTGAAGCGTGTTTAAGTCGCATGGGCAGCCCAACAAGCTCGTTGGTAAGACGTTGTTTAGGAAATGTGTGATTGAGTTGAGAGAAATCAAGTTTTATTTGTAATAAAAATGCTATATAATACCCTAAGTGATGTCTACGTCAATGAAGAAGAAGAACAGTTTGGCTTAGGTTGCATTGGATAGCTGATGCACCGTTGATTCTTTGTGGTGGAGGACTGTTCTATTGTGGTGTAAGATAGTGACGTATAGAACGATTTTAAATATTAAATTTTGAAGCCTCTTCTAGTGTTTTGATCTGCGAAGCTCCGAGATATTTAAAGCGAGGTTTTGGCTAAGGTCAGACAGAAATAGAGGAAGTGTTATAATCACTCACTCATGCTTTCCTCTCTGCACTTCATACATGTGCCACTGCTACTAATGCCAATTCTGCTTTCATGGGTTGCCAATAGTCCCACAGTCGTCAACAAGTCCTGACTTGACCGTGTAACAAGAAATGGGCGTTTCTTTTGCTTTCAATGCACATTATCTTCGTCTTACTCTGTTCCGGCATTCAGCTCTTTCCTTATATACCATTCTTACCGACTTTTGTATTTCATGCAATTTTGGCAATCTCATCAACTATTTCGTTATCCATAATGTCCTTGTGGTCTGCTACCTCGTATATATGTATTCGTTTACCCTAGGTCGTTCTGTTTAGAGCTTCTCTGCATGCCGGCTTCTAAGGACTTTGTTTGGATTAATACGAGATGTGAGATTATTACCTTAATTGCCGTCTGGTTATTGTCTTTATATATATATTGATATTTTGTATACTCGAATAGCTTATATAGTGTTCTTGGTATCTCAGCAGTTGTCCCTGTAGCAGAAACTTTTGCTGTGCTCGAGAAGGTTGAAAGCTTGGAAGGTCGCCTGAGGTCGAGGTCTAGCCCAACGTAATAGACTCTGGCGCATACTCTATCAGCCATTTTTGATCCATATGTTTAGGTAATATATTTTCCATTAGCGGCTCGCATGTTCCTGTGCCATCCACCCTACCCTCTTTGAGCGTAGCTTGAGGGCTTGCTGAAAAGTAATATTCACTCCTTTTTCCACATTCGATTAGTGAGATCGTCTTCATGTTGGTGAAGGATGCAGTCTTGTCTAAAAAACATATCTAAGCTGAGGCCATCATATGTTCAACTTAGTTTAAAATATTTAATAGTTTTGTGGCAACCCTGGCTTGCCTAAATGGAGCTCCGCCTACAAAGGTTGGCTGGACTTTTATGCGTAAGTTTCATTTCATGTCAAAAAAACACTAGAGTGAGGTAATGTTACCTTACAAATGTTTCTTTAAAAGGATTCGAACCAATGAATTTCCGCATAATAGCACGTACTTTGGCCGCCAAGCAAATTTTATTTGGTTTAAATATTTACATAACTCTAATTACTTGTCGTTCTAAAATTAATTCATTTCCGGTTAATAAAAAATAATAATAATTTACATACATATACATATAGGTATATACATGTATATACTATAGCTAAAAATGGCGATTGTGTATTTATTGTAAAATTTAATTGGCCATGAACGGAAATTTGTTTTTATTGCTCAAGAAAAACTTGTAGCCACTTTTTGTCAAATCAATTTATTAGCGATATTCAATTTTGGGCGAAAAACATTTTACATATACAAATGTATATATGTAAATAGTTTTCCACATTTTTTATGGCCAAAGGGCTACTACTAAATTGTATGAGAATATTTGCTTTTATTTTACCTAAACGACGAGGAAAAACACAAATTTCATGCATAAAATATTCACTTGCAGTTATGTACACACATGTATATGCACATAGGTATTTAACTATAAATTACAGTTATCAAGTGTATTTTTTATATGCATTTTTTCTTGCGTGACTCTCTGAGCTTCAAGTGTCTATACAGCACAGAATTGACTGGAAAAAATTCGAATTTGCAATATAATCGATTACAAGTGGCACTTTCTTCCGCCCTTGCATGCTGACAAATACCTAACTCTTTTCATTGCAATTATCAAGATATTTATTTATTGGATGATTGCATAAGTTCGTGCCCGATTTCAAGTGCAAACTAAAATTGAAATTTTTTGAAGAAAGCGCTTTTATTAATCAATTATGTATTCGCCATCATGTTCGGCAATCCACTCCCAACGTTCAACCAATTTACGGATGCCTGATTCATAGAAATCGCGCGGTTTCTCGTTGAAAAAGGTGTTAAGGTGGTTTTTGACGTCTTCCACATTTTTAAATTTTTTTCCATTCAAATTGTTCTGCAGCGATCGAAACAAATGATAATCAGAAAGTGCAATGTCGGGTGAATATGGGGGATGCCGCATGATTTCCCAATTCATCTCCTTCAGTTTGACCAGGGTCGGTTTTGCAACATGTGGCCTGGCGTTGTCATGATGGAAAAGAACTCCTTTGCGATTGGCCAAAATCGGACGTTTTTCATGAATTGCTTTCTTCAATTCGACCAATTGCTGACACTACTTGTTGGCAGTGATCGTTTCTCCAGCTGGCAAGAGCTCAAAAGAGATCACGCCTCGGATATCCCACCAAATGCACAGCAGTACCTACATCGGATGCAATCCACCTTTCGACATCGGTTCCGCCCCTTCGTGTGCCTGTTTCCATGTTCTTTTGCGTTGAACATTGTTGTACAGGGCCCATTTTTCATCACCAGTCACGAGCCGATCCAAAAAAGGTTCGTTTTTGATCCGTCGAAGCAAAGAAATTGCTGTTGACATACGGTCCACTTTGTTCTTTTCACTCAACTGATGTGGCACCCATGTATCGAGCTTCAAAGTGTACCCAACCTTTTTTAAACGACGAAACGCAGTTGATTTGTTGACGTTCAATTCACTGGCAACCTCTTCCGTCGAAATACGTGAGTTATTCGCAACTAAAGTCCTTAGAACATCGTCATCAAACTCAGAAGGCCGTCCACTGCGAGGTTGATCTTCGATGTTAAAATCTCCAGAACGAAATTTCGCGAACCATTTCTTTACTGTGCGGAGTGCTGGAGCACGGTCCAAATAAACTTCGCGAATATCTTTAGTTGCAGCGCCCACTGTTTTTCCTTTGCGGAATTCGTATAACATAATATGACGCATATGATATTTTTCGTTGTTCATCTTCCATGCGTCTTTTCACTAAGCAACTCAAATCAAAATGAAGTTATTTTATGCTTGATTTACAGTTCGAACTGTCACCTTTCCAACGATATATAATATGTATATATTTCTTTCACGAGCGCCACTCTCAAACGATTCGTACGGCATCCAGCGGAATCGGGCACGAACTTATGCACTCATCCAATATTTACACATTTATTTATTTTTTTGAAATTTCTTTTTTTTTTGCAAAGTACTATCTCCTTTTTAATTGCCTAGTTACGCATAGACAAAGTTTTTGCTTGTACTCTTCGGCATGAGTTTGCTGGAGTATCAGCGCATCGCACTCGGTTTAGCATTAAATGCTACCAATTAAATTGTTTTGACTAAATCTTTGCAACACTAAGCTCTTTTTGATGAAGTACACGCTGCAGTCGATTTAATCGCTCTCAATTTTTTTTATTTCACTTTTTCTGCGTTCCTTGATAATTGGCTGTTATAGATATATAATAAAAGCAATAAATTATGACTGCACATATATATATATGCATATATTTGTGAACTCTGCTTTTGAGACATAACGGGTGATCCAAACAGAGGTACTTTTTTCAATAGGCTTTTCTTGACAGATCACATACGAGTCGTGTCAAGCTGTCGTGTTGTTTTTGTCCAGTATTGTTAGGCATTTTGACATAGAAAGACTTACGCCTGAACATAGTTTACAAATCTCTCAACTTTATTACGAAAATTCACGTTCTGTAAAGAATGCGTTTCGCGCACTTCGCTCAACTTATGGTCAGTGTAATCGGCGTACTGAGCATACCCATCTTGAGACCCAGCATTCATAATTGAATCGAATAGACCACGTCCAGCTCATTGAGAGGGTACCGTGAATGATGCTGATGAGAACTTAGCTATCAATGGCGATGATAAACGATGCCTGAAATTGCAGCTCGTGATCTCGGCGACATTTGGTTTCAACAAGAGACTTCACACACATCGCTTCAATCAATGAATTTATTGAAAGAACACTTCGGTGAGCAGATAATTTCATGTTTTGGGTAGGTCGATTGGGCCCCAAGATCGTGTGATATCACAACGTTAGACCTTTTTCTGTAGAGATATGTAAAGTTTAAAGTTTATGCGGAGAATCCCGTTTCGATTCAGGCCTTGGAGCAAAACATTACGCGTGTCATTCGCCAGTAACCAATCGAAATGCTCGAACGAGTGATCGAAAATTGAACTCAACGGAAATTGAAAAGAGATAGTCTTCAAAAAATAAATGCCAATTCTTTCGAATGTTAATAAACATTCCTCATTAAATTTGAATTTTCTGTGTTTTTTTCTTTAATACAGTAGGGAACTTCGAAATGGGTCACCATATAAGTCTATTAAAGTGTAATCCATTATTTCTGCAATAAATGGCTTTAGTGATCTGCATGCCGCGTTCTACAAATGCTATTGGCATTAGAAAGATGATATATTGTACTAAAAGAGACAATGGGAGAAGTGTTGATCTCTTAACTCAGTAGTGATAAAGGTGGACACCAGCAAACATAAAGTGCGATATATTCTACAATTTTCTTACGATAAAGGCTAAAACTCAAGTCATGCGTTGGAAGATGTGAAAAGTGTTTCTGTTCTTGATACTGGAACTGGCAATCATGCACAATTCTGGTTTCGTCGATTTCATTCCGGTAATTTTGAAAATATCGATAAATTAATGGAAATCTTACAGCCTGACCGTCATGCGAGCAATGTTCTTATTATCCAGTCGAAGAAGACTGTATACACACAGTGTTAATGAGAGAAAACCTCATTGGCTGAGTTTCCTTCTGCGAATCGCTGCAGAATGTAACAAAATCGACACATTTCTGAAGCGAATGATCACTGATATTGAAAAGAGGGATCACTTAGAGCAACGTCAAATGAAAACGGTCGTTGTCGAAGGGCAGTGAACCGGCACCAACGGCCTTCAAGTCAAGATTGACAGCCAGGAAGGTTTTGTTGTGTGATTGATGTGATTGAAACGGAATCACGACTATGAGCTGCGCCCCTACTGCGAAACTTTTAATTCAGACCTGTACGTTCAGCAAAAAGTCCAGGGTGACCAACAGGTGGAGAATTGTGTGTCATCAGGAGACCGCCAGACCACACACATCTAACTCGCCAGAAACTCCAAGAGTTTGGTTGGGAGGCTCTTATGCAAATGATTAGGTAGGTGGATGAGTGGATGAGTGGATGAGGAATTGGTCTCTAGAAAAACCGATTGTATGGAAGAAGCATAATGACATTACCCTCAAAATGGCCAAAAGTTACCGAGAAAAGCAATGCATATTTGACTTCAATTGGATAAATCTAACGACATTTACATTCAAAGTCTTCAATTTAAATCAATAATAATGTTAAAGCTTGGAATGAGTTATGACCTATTTTATTTAATTATAGCACTATTAGCAAAATTTCATAGATTTTATCAGTATATATATACGCTTAGTGATTTATTCTCATATCCACTTTGATGTTTCAAGTAATTGAAGAAATTGTTCAAAGCCATCAAAGCGAATCACTTCGTAGTGAATAAAATAAATATGAAAGTGTATAAGTACATTGTACGTATATATGTAAACATGTACATACATATATGCAACTATGAACTTTCAAAATATTCAATTACTCCAACTAGTCAATTATGTAATACGCAAAAGGTAGCAATTGGGATTTGTTTAAAAATTAATTGAAACTCGCGGTTGCAGCTGCCACCGGTCGAGTAGCAGTAAGAATAATAACAACAACAGCAGTACAGTCAAAGCAAAGTAAAAATAAAATTACAAATATCCTTTACCGTTACGACTAATAATTATTTCAACAATTTTAATGACTTCTCGCTCTTACTCCACTGAGATGCTCATATGCACATACATACATACTCGTACATACATATACCTATACAGTATAAATTCACTATTTCATATCTTTTTATTTCTTATTTACTGATATGGTTTTGTTTTTGTTTGTGTATTTTTCTCTCTCACAGTACAACAGCATCGACACTGGTTTCATCAGCGTCTACATAATGCATCCATTCTGGAATTGGTGTGTACAGGTGAGTGCAAAGTGCAGTTGCTTTAGAGCCTTTGACCGCAGATATCTTTGTGTTTCACCGGCGTTTACACATACAAACATGGCATGAGTGGATAAAAGTTTAATAAGCAGTTGTATGAATGACTGTATATTTATGTGTGTGTGTGTTTGTTTGCAAAGGATTCGTTGCTATTTAAAAAGTCCTTATTTTTAAGTTACACGCTGGCTCTTTTCCACTTTTCGGACGTCAGTGGTGAAAGCAGTGGCTAAAACTGTAAACTGAAAACTGAAAACTAACCATTGCGTCGATTCCCAAAGGATAATCTAAATTTCGAGTCAGTATTAACAACGTAGGTACTTATGCATACACGTATGTATGTTTATATATACATAAGTATGCCGCTACTTTACGTGCTCTATGTATTAGTAATTATAAATTTTTTACAAGTTTTATAGCAAAACAAAATGCTCGCTAACACACACACACACACACACACACACACAAACACACATAGTTGCACTCACACATACATACACACACACACACTCTTGTATTTACGTATGTGGCAAAAATAGTTATATGCGCTGGTGTAAAATGTTTTATTGCAGTTCCTCCCAAAATGGTTAGCACCGAATCTCATCACATTCACCGGCTTCCTGTTGACCGTGGTCAATTTCATTTTAATTGCATATTACGATTGGGACTTTCAGGGAGCGAACCATGCAGTGCACCCGGTGCCAAGTTGGGTTTGGTCAGTGGCGGCTATTAATATTTTACTTTACTACAATTTGGGTAAGTGCGGTGGCAGTGATGACCTCGGTCAGTAATAAAAAAATATAATATTATGATAGTGATTATAATACAAAAAAGAAAGAAAGTTTCAATCAAAATAAAATTGACACTAAAAGATTTTTTGACATTGTATCTTGCATATTTTAATTTTAACTAAAAGAAATTGCCACTTTAAAATTATTTCATGTAAATTTTCATTAAAAAATTGGTAAGCCTTGTGTAAGTAATTATATTTCCATTAAATTGCGGATTATAAACCGCAAAGCATTTGAATTTTTGTGAATACCTTTTGGTTAGTTAGTTGGTTAGTCAAATAGGTTGTTCGATCACGGATCAGATCTCTGGGATGTCCCTAAAACTAAGGCCCCGAACTACCGACGTTTGTCATATAGCCAAGAGTTTGCTTAAGATTTATCTGCATTATATGGACACCTTTGAAGTGTTATGATTGCATTAAAGGGACTTAATGACATCATTTGATGACAGAACACTATGGAATAATTTCAGTTACCGTATTAGAATTGAGCAACCATGAATCGGCTAGCGTTATTAGTTCCGCTTGAAAGACGCTGCAGTGGTCGGGAAGCCTCTTACTTAAGTCTATAGGAAGAGGTTCAGAGTACGTTTTATTTTTATTAATTTTTTTTGTTCACAATGAAGTTTTTTGCGTTTTTATAATTTAATTTTTAAATTTTGAAATTGAAAGCTAAATTCAAAACTTCTGGGTTTTGTCAGGTAATTAATATTATTGAAAAAAAAATTAGAGTGAAACTACCTTGTGTTTTATATCATGATAGCCGTGGTAGTGTTAGGAAAAATGGTAAAAAAAATTATAGTCTGGGTATTCTAAGCACTATAGCGCCTAAAGCTAGGCTACAAAAAAAAAATATTTAATTTAAAGAAAAAAAATTCTTAAATAAAATTTTATCAACTATTAAAAATTATTTTAAGTGCGAGATATTGTGAAATAGTGTGACCATGATTTTAATGATAGACGAGAGAATAGAGTTTTTAAATTTGTAAAAGCATTTCTTGTAGCGAGATACAAAAATGCGTTGAATTAAAATTGTCTGTTATTTAATATTCAAGCACACAATTTATTACTTCGTTATAAATTTGATTTTTTTTAATTAGAAAAAACAATTTATATCCACATAAATAAGTTTATGTGAAGTTGAGGCATTATTCAAAATTAATTGTGTTTTATTTAATATTTTATAGCAGCAAAGAGATAACAGGAATTAAATATTACTATAATAATAAAAAATATTGACAATAGATTTCTTTTTTTGTTTAGTTTAAAATTAAACTGCATTTATTTTCCACATTACTGTAGCTAACTTGAAAGTTGTTTGCATATTACTCACTTAAATATGCCCGGTAATTTGGCAATGGCGAAAAGTTTCAAATTGAGTGCTTTCGTATATATGTACATATGTATCTATACCTATAACATTTTTATTGCATATTTTTCAGCGCTAACCAAATAGTGCTGGTATAGTTTTAGTATGCATGTAACCCGTTATACTCTTTTCTCTTCTCACACACACACATACAAATATACACACACACACACACAGATGGCATGGACGGCAAGCAGGCACGTCGCACTGGCACCAGCGGTCCACTGGGTGAACTCTTCGACCATGGACTGGATTCCTACTCGGCCGCACTCATACCGATTTACATGTTCTCGTTGTTCGGCACCAACGATTTGCCGCCGATTCATATGTTTTTCGTTATTTGGAATGTTTTTCTTAATTTTTATTTGACACACGTCGAAAAGTACAACACCGGTGTGATGTTCTTGCCGTGGGGCTATGATTGCACGATGTGGGTAAGTTGGAAAAATAAAAAATAAAAAAAAAATATTAAAATACATATTTGAATTGTGGTGCGTCCGCACAGTTATGATTGCGGACGGCTGACGTAGCTCTGGGGCAATACATATATGTTCACATGTATGCATCTGAGTAAATGTGTGAAAAAGGAAAAATATTTTATTTTTAAAACCTCTGAAAAATATTACTTTTACGTTTGAAATCCGTCTGGGGATGTGCAGGAGGATTGCTTTATCGTGGTAAATTAATTTTATGAATGGCAGAAAACGAAAGAAAATTTGCTGCCTCGTTGAAAATGGCAGATATTTATATATGTACACATGTATATATATGCGCTGGTTTTATTTAAAAAATTAAATTTATTCATGGAAGTTTTACTGCACTGGACAAATGAAAACTAATAAATTCTGCTAAGGAAGTACCGGAAATGTTGCTAAAGTGCTCTTCACAATGGATAAACAAATGGAACAAAGAATTTGTCTCAAATTTTTCATTATACACAGAGTTTCGAGTGATAGATCGTTGAAAATATTACAGTAGGCTTATGGTGAATATAATTTTTCAAAAGCACGCACAAATGAGAGACACAGTGGATTCAAATTTGGTTAAGTTTTTGGTAGAAAATTTGCCCCTCTCTGGTCGACCATCAACGTAGACTGAAGGAATTGGTGGTTGAAAATCGTCATTGCAGTTTGAGAAAGATAACCGCTGATCTTTTTGTGTCTGACAAATCAAGAACTGAATTTCTTCAAATCAAGCTCGCTGAAAAGATGTTAGTATGAGTGAATTCCGGTACCACATTTATAAAATACATTTTAACTGCTAATGAGGAGTTTCGGAATGGCATCTCCCAACTGAGATAAAACGGAAAACCACGAGTAAACCGATCAAACTTTAAGATTATGTTGACTGTTTTCTTTGTTCGAAATTAAAGCCAGAAAGTCGAATGCTTTTAAGAAAGAAAAACCGTCGAAAAAGCCAGAATCATTGTGAATTAACTTCTCACCAAGATTTCAACAAATACCATCGAACAACCATCGTATTCACCTCATATGACTCCAGACTATTTTTCCTCTTTCAAAATCCAATCGTCGCTTTGAGTCATAATTTTCGAGCCGATAATAAGCATAAAAGAGAATTCACGGAGAGATCGGATGTGCTCAGAAAGTGCAACTACTAGGGGAGACAGACTGGCTGAGTTAAATTGCATTAAGTGGCATAAATCCAAATACGATTTTTACCCCGAGAGACAGCAAATATACGCATTTGGTTATCAGCTCATTTGGCAAAAACTTTGAGCTCAAAATGATAAGAAGAAATAGAAATGATTAGCAGCTTTATTATTGGCAAAAACTATTATTTATTTAAAAAAAAAACTTAATATTTTTATCCTAAATTTATTGAACAATATCTAAACAATTGATGCATTTGCAAGCATAAAGCTTAACACGATATTCCATGCTGGGAGTGTTACACTTTTTTGTATATCTTTTGGCAGTACCAAATGTAACTCCTCCCATTCACAATAGTTAAACACTGTCAAATATGGCAGCATTGTAACTTTTAAATTCGCAAATGCAGTTCAAGTGCACGAGATTTTATTGAATTTATATATACTATATTATAAATATTATATATGTTATATATATAATTGCTGCTTTGTAACCGCTGAACCGAAATTCGATCGAGCTCCTTCTCCGGTTTATAATTTGCAACTTGATGAGGAGATTTTTTTATGACAGAAATACACTCGGATGGCTTAACATCCCCTGCCGATAAGCGACGTAATTAGAAAAATTTATTTTCTGTAGTTTTTAGAGGCTGGTCGGATCAGAAGGCCAGTGTTTGCCTTCCGAATGTTAGTACACAATGCCAAATAATCGGCTATTGTGGCTGCCGCATTTAGAAGTGTACAATTCCAGAGTTAATGCCAATAAATCCACTTTTGCAGATTATACATGTAGTCTGTCACCCTAAAAGTTTTGACAATTAGATAATTTTTCAGTACATTTTATTGATCCATTCCCGGTTTTTTTTTACAGAATTTATGAGCTATCGACAAAGAAGCAGTTACTGATAAATATATATAAGTTATGTGATTTTAAAATAAATATTAGTATTTGAAACTTCTACAAGAGCAGTTTGTGTTGTTCTTTATAATATATTGTAGATAAAGAATGTTAAATCCCATGGCAACTAAAGAAATCTCTCATTTAATTTACAACTAAGATTTTTTTTTCATTAACAATTTCTTTTCTAGGGCGTCAGCACAGTACTCTTCCTCACCACACTCGCCGGTCCGGAAATTTGGCATGCGCGTCCTTTTTTCAATATCAGCATGGCGACATTATTTGAGGTTACCCTAATTGGTTCGGCTATGATGAGCAGTCATCCGATTATCATTAAAAATATATACTTGTAAGTATGCAATAAATATAATATATAAATCAATATTTATCTTTAAACATTTCACTGCTATAATATGCTCCTCGCTTTTGTATTCGTAGATCATATAAAAATAAAACTGGTAAAATGCGCCCATTTATGGAGGCAGCACGTCCACTCTTCCCCTTCTTGTGGCTTTTCGCAATCACAACATTTTGGTGTTTCTACTCGCGTAATAGTATCGTTGATTTGGCGCCGCGGACGCTCTTCATACTGCTCGGAACGTTATTTTCCAATATAGCGGTAAGTAAACTTGAAGGCGGGTGGAGAGAGAGAGAGAGAGAGGGCGAGAGATAGTGCGTTTTCCTATCAGCTGTTGCAATGTGTGCCACATTTGATTGAGACTTAAGCTGGGTGGGTGATAAAGATAAAGAATTTAAAAAAAAAATAACAAGTCAATTTTATTACAATATAAAGTTGTCCTATTTACACTGGTATCATAAATAATCACATCACTCCTTCGTCTAAAACTATATATATGTACATTACATAAGCAGAAGGAGGTGAAATTTGGCCGAAAATCGTTTGAGCGGTTACAAAACGCCTATTGTAAATATATATATATATAAAATAAGTATCTATGATTTATTAATGGGGGTTACTAATTTCGTAATATTTCTTAGAATAGATTGAAAATTTCTTTAAAAATAATGACTATTGGTAACCAGTCCATCCTGAAAGCCTTAAAATGCCGAATTTGATATCAAAAAGCATATAAATGTTTTATTGTCATATTATTGCCTTTCATGTAGCATGCACCACGATGCCATTTACTCACAAACCCGCACCCGGCAACCACTTTTAAGCTGACAATATCGTTTATCGCTGCAACTGAGTGCCACTTACGAGTTTAATGACTTCGAGATTACGTGCAAATGCATGGGTGTGCTTTTTGATGGCGAGACGTTCTTCTTCTACGAGTATGCGTTTTTTGTTTTTGTATTGTATTAGACTATGAATGTGCAATTTCACAATGCATTTCGCGCTCAATTCCTTTTCAAATAACACGCCACTTGTAACACTTTCAGCCGACTAGCATCAGCAAGTGATATTTGTTTTCCCTTCATTTATTGACTTTTTTATGTTCGCTAATATTTCTTTATTGCTTTGTCTGTTCACTTGCAACATGCAGTGTCGTCTGATTGTGGCGCAAATGTCCGATGTACGTTGTGATGGCTTTAATCTGCTCATTTGGCCATTGCTGGCCACAGTTGCGGTCTCCTGCTTCCCCTGGTATAAAGAGGTCTTTGGCAGCGAAATTGGCCCCGAAATGGAATGTTGGATTGTACAGGCGTTGACGATATTTGCGACAGTAGCACATTTGCATTACGGACAAGGCGTGGTGAGTATGAGTAATAATTGTAATAAAACCGTTGAAAAAATTCAAAAAAAAAAAAATAATAATAATTAACAAAGGAATTCATAAAGTTAAGCAGAGTTTTTTAAGTTTTCAAAAAGAGGAAATTCTAAATAGTGGGAAATGTATAATGAGCAATTAAAATTCGGTTTTTGTTGCATAACCTCAGGCTCAGCAGTTCCCTTAATAGTGGAGATATGAATTTCATGCACAATATTAGACAAAGTTGGAACGACGATGTATTTAACGATTTTTATTTACTTTAAATTTTCATTAGTAAAATTTTCATTGTAACCACAACTATTAAAAATTATTACATCAAAAACTGTTGCATATTATTAGGTGCTAAACATGAAGAAATCATTTAAAAATCGCTGCTAAAAAAGTTATTTTTTATCTTTTTATTTTTATTATATTTTTATACATTTTATTGCCGAAATACAATTTCTTTTTTTTTTCAAATTTATTTACGAACTTTAACTCCAAACCTACCATTTCCAAACATTTCTCTACTCACTGCCACCCTTTTTTCGTTTAATACCTAATTTCAGGTTTGCGAGATGTGCGATCACTTCCGTATACGTTGTTTCAAAGTAAGAGAAACTACTACTAAACAAGAAACACTTATAAATAATTTGCCAGAACACATATCTACGGTAGGCAACTCACATAATTCTGCATCATTAACCGAATCATTATTGAGTAAACGTTTGACTAACAATGAAAATGGGTCAATTTTAAAAAATAAATTGTCATAATTTGAAAAAAACATTAAAAAAAAAGAATAATATTATGTTAACATAACAAATAAATTAACATTCACATATTATCAACTTGTAAAAACGGTACGAATTTAAGCCCAAAGATAGGCGTTATAATTTAAAGCTTAAGTTATGTATTAGATTTAATATTTTAAACAAAATCATCCATATTGCTATGTGGAGTATTTCGGAACTGAATTATTTTAAATAACGTGAAGTTATGCAAATTTCCTAAATCAACGAAATATGCGCTTAAATGCATCTTATGAAAAAAAATTTAAAACAATATAAGCGTATTAGAACTGAAAATTCTAGCAAACGTAGTCTACATTTTGGCGCTGCGGTAAAAAAAATGGTATAGTAAATATTTCAAAAGAATTTTTTTCAGTATGATTTTGTGCTTTATTATTATTGTCGGTTTCAATGTATTTTAGAATCATTATTGATATATTCTCAATAAATTTTTTTATATAAAAAAGATATTGCAGAACTGAAATGCATGTAAGCTAAATTATTACAAGCAAATGTAAGTCATTAAAACAAAATATTTAATTTTGTAATTTATATGAATAATATATTGGGCAAATATGATAATAAAATAGTTAATACTTTTGTGGCTGTATTAATAATTAAAAAAACAACGACTTTAAACATACAAAAAAAAAAATAAATAGATAAAATGAAAAAAACTAGTAATAATCTAAGCTATAATAAGCATATTTAAGTTAATTATAAAATACAAAAAAAATTGTAATTATAATATAAGTAAATTTGAAATAAATACATACAAATAATTCAAAGCATACATTTAGGCACAGAAACAACGTAAATATTTGGGCGTTAAACTATTTGTGATTTTCAGGAATTTATATATTTAATATTTATATTATTTCCTAGTCATTATTACTACACCCACATACTCGTACACACAAATTTATATTTATATACATACCTATGTATGTTT
The DNA here is from genome assembly GCA_037013455.1 of Ceratitis rosa. NCBI lineage: Eukaryota > Metazoa > Arthropoda > Insecta > Diptera > Tephritidae > Ceratitis > Ceratitis rosa. Next base: position 3,503,979 of record JAWMAG010000010.1, read on the forward strand.
ATGGTGTCGAAACTATTATTTATGTATTTTTGTGGGCGGTTGCACTGAAATAATATTTATATTTACAATTATTGTAAAAAAGAGTTATTGAAAAAAATTATGTACCATAGTAAGTACATTTATTTAATCAAAAAAAAAAAAAAAAAAATAAATATAAATATGTTGGTAAATATTTTCGAAAAGAGAAAATGTATAATACATTTGGCATTTATTAATAAACACGACATGTTCGTTGGTGGTTAAAAAAAGTTTAATAAAAAGTGTTTGAAGCATTTAACACGCATGCAAAAAGTGTCGCATATTTTACAGTCATTATTAATTTACACACAATTGGTTAACAAATCACATTTCTGTTTACTCAAAAAAAAAAAAAAAAACAAACATATTAAAATATAAAAATGATATTCAAAAAATAAAAAATAATAAAAATAATATTTACGCAAAACCGCCTGCTTACTGCGCTTAACTACAATGCGTACATATGTACGTGTATGTATGTATGTACATAGAAGAATTTGTTGCGGCTTCAAATTCCTGTTGGGATGTGTGCGTGGCGTTCAAATATTTCACTATTTATTTTTTTAACTGTCACTTTATCATGTTTCACTCCGCCTAACGCCTCTGCATGCTTACATACTTATATATGTATGTATATATGCCGTTTTGTGTTGTCTATTTAGCAATATACCATACATACATTTATATATTTTCGTTAGTTAAATGATCTACAACTCCACTTTAATTGTCGCCATCACTAATTGCTTTATGCCCGGCCTAGTGTCGTTCGCCAAAATTAATTTTGTCCACACAAATATTTATGTACCTATGTACATAAGTATGTAAATAATAAACTATTCATTTGCTTTACATTAAAGCTATCGGCCGTTTTTTTGTTTGTGTATTAATTTATAATTTTGCGTTTTTCTCTTATTAATGGCGCTTAATAAATGCATGCAAATATTAAATATTTATTTATGTATTAATTAAATCATTTAAGTAAAGTCTGCTATAAATTAGTGTTGAATATTAATTATGTGCTGTAGAATTGGGGAAAATGAAGTTCGAGTTTTTTAATTTTATTTATTTTCTCTATATTTTTAACGAATGCAATTCGCTTAGATGTTTTCGTAAATTCATATTGCATGGAGGAATGGAATGTTTTACATGGTAATTATCGATCAACTAAGAGATTATTATTAATATTGCGCTCAGGCACCATTTTCACTTGATGTTGCCAAACAAAGGAGGTGCTGGCTTGCTTTTTCTAGCAATACTATATGAAACCAAATTTATATATTTCTTTTCTGGTTGCCGGAATAGTCTGATATTCGGATTCAAGGTTTGAGTTCAACATCTAAGATAAAAGAAAATTAATTTTCGTATTGTGGTTGCCGCTCGCTAGTGAATGTCAAGCCTTCCGAGTGGATTTCTGACATGAAATTCCAAACTTCTCATAAAAATCCTTCGGTCATTCGGAGGCAGCTTCGTATAAACTGTAGGTTCTCATTTGTAGGAAAAATATCAAGACGTACAACACAAATTGGCTCAACCAATGATTGGTACAGTGATTACATGGCGCCAATTATATATACACTCAGCGACATTACCAGCGCCGCACCACAAAAAATATTGATATTTTGCGTTTGAGTGTCAATATTTCGATAGAGGTTATTTGTTTGAAGCATTTATGATCTCTAAATAATTAGTACATGTATTAGAAATATTTTTACAGAAAAAGAATATTATTTGAAAAAAAAAAAATGTATATAAGTATAGGGATATAATTGCCAAAAATACCAGAGATTTTCCGAATACATGCATTATAAGGTACTTCTTTGAAAAATCAAAATAAAATTCTTAAAATTAACGTGTGTTAAAAAATTTGAATAAAAGATTTAGACTTAACATTAATTTAATAATTAATGGTATTTTAAGGGCACATTTGTGTTTATTGCTTCCGAAACAGGTATGATTTGTGAATCCTTTATTTATATGACCTCTTTTTGCCTTTATGATGTCTTTCAGTCTACGTGGCAGGGAATTATAAAGCGCCTGTAGGTAATTTTCATCGATTCCAGTATACCAGACATCTTTGATAATTTTCCTAAGGTCTGAGACAGTTTTCTGTTCTTTCTGTTGAATTTTTCGCTTCATTACTGACCAAACGTTTTCAAAGACTCAGGTCAGGACTGTTCCCAGCCCATTCTAACAAATTTATTCACAATTTATCTTTTAAAACTTTTATGTATAAAGAAAAAAGGAATTAAATTATTAGAAAATCACAAAATTAAACCAAAAGAAGTATGCATGACTTACAGAAGCTGCCAGATGACAAGGTGCTGAATCGCAGTATTTTCCAAAGGTTTGTTCTTGTAGGTGCTGGGTCTCAAGCCTTTTTGTGCAATGCGTATGCCACCTTTTTCATTATTTTCTAAATATTCCAATTTAAATGAGTGTATTGTAGCTATGCATGTACGATGTATGTATGTATAAGAAACTTTTGCATGCCGACCAACTCTGGCTGAAAGCTGTATAAAGGATAAATAAATAATTTGATATTCTCTACTGCATGCCCACACTGTACAAGTATTCAGCTTACGAAATCGCCTTAAAAACTTTTTGTAGATAACAAAGCAGACGGAAGCGGCAAATGCAGCAGCGGCGCATGAGCATGAAGTTCGACGTAACTCAACGCCGGTTTGAGAGTATATACGTAAACGCACATACATACATACATAACATATAATATATAAAAGTAAGATGAAAGCCACCGACACCGACACCCACAGCCAAAGCCAAAACTCCAAAAAAACCAAAACAAAACCAAAGAGTGAGGAGCAAAATATGTTTAATAGTAACTGTTGTTTCTTTTTTTTTGAGCACCATAACGCACATATAAAAATACTTATACTATTTCTATAATTTATACACATACACACATACTAAATTATTTTGTTTGTAAACACGAATAGCTTGTAAGTGACAGCACGTAATAGATAAAGTTAATTAAAAGCAGTTAAAATAAAGATTTTTAAAAATATCCTCAAGTGTTTTATTTTATTACTCCGCGACCTCAAGTTCATCTGACCAAATCTCACTGTCCTCATGTCGTTTCGTACGAAAAATGTATGTTATGCCAATCTCTTTGAATTTCAGTTTCTTAAATAACGCTTGTGATGTTGCGTTCTGATCGCTTATCATTGTGAGCACATCTTCGCCGGCCTTGGCTAATTGACGGGAGAGCATGTGCACCAATAGCTTGGCCAACCCACGTCCTCGGTAGTTTTCTTTGACGTGCAACATACCCAGGAGACCCAAATTACATCTGCAGAAATGATTTGAAGAAAAAAAATTAATTAAATAAAAAAAAAATATAAAAAAATTTATAATTTTCATTGGAGTCTCAAGTGCGCCTTCACCTTATACACCAAGCAATTAATTCGCCGGTGGATTTCAAATAAATGCCCATCTTTTTGTTGTAAGCAATGAGCCGCTTTATGAACTTTAAGGTGCCGTTACCGCGTGAGTACCAAATACCGTCGACAATAGCAGCTTCTTCCTGCGATAAAGGATGGTAATCGAACTCCGGCGAGATGCAACTGGAAAAAAATTAGGGAGGCAGCTTAGCAATTTCGAGATTAAATACAATTTCAAATTTATTATTTCAAAAATTATTAGAATTACTTTATTTGTACGAACGACTCTCAGTGTTCATTTTTTAATGCAATCGAAGTCTCTGCGCCTAAAGCTATGCTACACAAATATTTCACATTCGAAACTACATCTAGGGAAAGTTGTAGTTTTCGGCGCAGAGTCATTGGTTGTCAACAGAATGTGACTAGGTAGCGATTTTACGAATTTTTTAAGAGAAAGTTTTGTAATAAATTTTCTTCTACTCACCTCACATCCAATTTTAAAGCTTCTTCTCTAGGCATAAGCACAACATGCAAGCGTACTATGTTGATTAATAAATTCATCTCTGTTAATAGCTTATAAATCATTTCATGATGCGCATCCGGCACACCAGTCATTTTATATCCACGACTCCAGTCAAGTTGTGGTAAGGCAATTCTTAGTTCTCTTTGAGCATCGGCGGTGTCTAAAGCGTTCACCATTAATTGATAGCGATCCTGACAAAAATGAGATTATGTTGGCTTTAGATTCTCTTGCAGGTTAACTCGACTTTCTAAGGATATTTTTAATAGAGATCATCTATTGACGAACCCGAAATGGTAACGTTCAGAAAAGAACTTCAAACAGATCAGATCATGACCAACTGTAAGATAACGAAGTCAATTTGACTCCAAAATGACTGGTTAAAGGCTAAATACCTATTGAGTAGGTCTTGGAAGAGTATAGGTATATGTCTATAATACAGCCACTGCCATAATAACGTGACATTGGTCCTTTGGAGAGCGGGTATCTAAAATGAGACTACCCTATAACAGCAGTTGCCACAGCTTTTGGGCCAAACTTGCTCTTTAGATCAAATTCTCTAAATCAAAGTTCAAATTCATAGAAAGTAAATGCAAGTTTTTTAGAAATATTAAAAATACTCGTTTCCTCGAACCCACCACTATCATATAGAGTCCACTCTTCCGCCACACTTCCGGCAATGTATAGATTTTAATATGTTTTTGTTGTGGTTCCTTTTCGAACCAATTTATGTAGTTGTCTAATGTCTGATAACCGAGCACTTGACTAATATCGTTTGCTTTATACAAAGCACGCAGTGATCTCAAATCATCGATATTGTTTAAGGTTGTTAATAATAATTGATTTGTCATTGTTGCACTACGCTTGTATTATTGCTATTGTTCTTATTTCTTTATTTATTATTACTATTGTTCTTGTTTACAAAATATTCCGATTACACTCCGGCAAGACTAAGAAAGCAACTGATCACTGAAAATGCCCAGTTTTTTTCTGTATTGCACTCGGAAGCCTATTAGAATGCGTTTGAGAGCACTTGAGTACTGATAATGAAGAGAGCTTAGAGCATCTGAATGTAGTAGAGGCAATGAATTTTAAATTATTTACTGCTAAAGCTTTGCCTCTAATAATTTAACTATTCTGTTTTATTCAATGATATAGTAAATATATTAGAAAATAACAATGTAAACAACGAATCACGTTTCGTTTATTATTTTTTCCTTTTGTTTCCACGAAATACTAATAATGCAGCGCGCTTTGTATGTGGAATTGTTTTTGTTGAAATGCAGTGAGCGCTTCACTGCAACTTGAACTGAAATTGAGAAATATTGAGAGAGTGTGTAGATATGATGATTGAAAGAGAAAATAACAAATAACAAATAAATTCAAATAAATTTGTAAGCATATACAAGGTGTGCTCAAAAAATAAGGTGAATTTTAGGATTTCTCCAGCTTTTGGTTTATAGTACATATTAGTTAAATTAAAATAAATAGGATCAATTTGTACTCGTAGTTCATGGCTCTTGTCTGAGGTAAATTTTAATGTTTCAACTCGTGTAACTAGGCATTTTAGGAATTTACTATTAAAGCCATGTAAAATAAATTATGAATTGAATGAGTCTTTGCACCGATTGTGTCATCATTTTAATTCTCATTCCAGCACCTTCGATCTCTCAGATTCACTTTTTAGCATAAAAAAAACTATTCTTGCCTCTTTCAACAATTAAATTTTTAATTCTTTAATTACTAAATTTCAGATGTTGAAATGTAAATATGTTTTTTCTGTAGTTGAACAGTTTTAAGTCTCGACATTTACCAAACGCTTGCCGATGATGACTCGGCATATTCCGTATGTTATGCGGATATCGCCCCTCGTGTCGGCTGGGCGAGTGGAGGGTATTATTATTAGTAATGGATTACTTTTTACTAAACCTAATATTGGGCGGCCGCGGTAGCCGAGTGGTTAGCGTTGCGTACTGCTATTCGGAAGGCTCGGGTTCATATCCCGGTGCCACCAACATCACAAAAAAAAAAAAAAGTTATGGAAAATTAATTTAAATAAAAAATTAAGTAAAATTTTCTAATTGCGGTCGCCCCTCGGCAGGGAATGTCCACCCCTCCGAGTATAATTCGGACATGAAATAAAAGCTCCTCGTACAAAAAAACCATCAGCCGTTCGAAGGCGGCTTAGTATAAATTGTAGGTCCCTCCATTTGTTGGAAAAACATCAAGACGCAAAAACCACAAATTGGAGGAGTAGCTCGGCCGAAAACCGCTTCAGCGGTTACAAAGCGCCAATTATATACCTATATAATATTGGTTGTATGCATTAATTCGTGCGGTTTTTTTTCGAAAATTAAGTCTTTATCGTGATAAAATTGTTATACATTTAATGTTCAAAGTAATGCCCATCGAAAGCTACGATGTTTGCCCATCTTTCTGGCAGTTTGTGGATCCCATCCAAAAAGAACTTCTCCGGCTTGGAGGTCAAGAAAGAATCGAGCCAATTTCTGATACCCTGTTCTGAAGTGAAGCGTACTCCGCTGAGGGCATTTTCATTGATCTCAAAAAGTGGTAATCGGAAGGTGCTGTGTCTGTTGTTGTTGTTTTCAGTAGAGGTCCCCATTGATCGTCTGACCCAATTTCAATAGCTCATAATAGAGCACACCCTTGTGGTTCCACCAAATATATAGCATAAACTTGGCACCATGGATATTCGGCTTTGCCATGGTTGGCCGGGCTTCATATACGATCTCTTGCACTTTGGATTATCATAATGAATCCAGTTTTCATCGCCAGTGACAATCCGATACAAAAATGACTTCTTTTGGTGGCGTTGAAGTAACATTTCCGACATGCAGAATCGACGTTCGACGTCTCTTGGCTTTAGTTCATAAGGCACCCAATTTCCAAGCTTCTGGATGAATCCTAATGATTTTAGTCATCTGGAAACGGTTGCTATATCAACTCCTAATACTTTTGCAAGTTCTTCTTGATTCTGGCATGCATAAAACATGGTCACCATAAACGTCCCCGCAAAAACACTTTATCTGGTACAAATTTCGACATTTTTAAATGAATGAAACAAATTGTTGTGCACGCTAAAACATTAACAAAACATGACATCTACTGAAAACGACGAGAAATGACAGTACCTTTGAAATGAATATAGCCACAGATGAAGACGACGCGAAATAATACTAGTAGAGCCTTCTCTTAGAAAACCGCATTAATTAATGCATACACCCAATATATAATATATAAACTTGCAGTGTCGAAGTTTGTTATTAGTACCAACATATCGCCATTTCGTTTGATTCACTATGCAGTGAAATTCCCCATTACGAACAGCCTTATAACCGAGCAGCTCCAATAGCCGGACACATCACCGGACGCTCTAATAACCGAACAGTATATTTCAAACCATTTTGATCTAAAAATCTCTCATAAACGGACAAAATTAAAAACAAAACAAAAAATCCCAAACAAGATTTATTTTTTTTTTTAACAAGGGTTATTTTTTCGAATTCTCTAAGGAAAGACTCACAATTTTGTTTTGTGCAAACATGGCTGGAGAGAAAGAGCTCCTTTTGGTTATAGGTAAAGCAGCCAGTGGATTGGAAATCTAATAAAAAAGCATGGTTGACTCGAGAAGTAATGAGTGAATGGCTGCAACAGTTGAATAGGAAAATGAAGGACCAGAATCGAAAAATTATCTTGTTTTTGGATAACGCAGCATCACATCCAATGGAACTAAACTTGACTAACATAAACATTGTTTTTTTTGCCTCCAAACACAACTGCAGTAAGCCAACCCCTTGATCAAGTGGTAATCCAAAATTTTAAAATTTTCTATAGAATCATACTTCTATTGTAAAACACTTGCTGCGTAATATGGCCACCGTCAGTTCAGCATTAGAGCTGTCAAAATCTATTAATGTGCTTGAAGCTGTTTATTTCATCAAAGCAGTTTAGAACAAAGTAGAAGCAACAACAATCCAAACCTGCTTCCGAAAAGCAGGATTTTCGGAAATTGATGAGAGTCTTTCTGATTCTGATCCCGAAGATGACATTCCGCTGGCAATCTATGCTAGAATTCACGAAGGATCCGATTTGACAAATGATTTCGACGGTTTTCTCCAAATAGATCAGAACATCTGCACTGAAGACAACAATGTAGAAATTCAATTTAAAGAACAAAGCGATTTTATAGACATTACCGATTCAGAAGAAGAATCTAATGAAGATATAAGATGAGGCGTTAAAACTTGTTGCGCGTTTGAAACAATTTGGTTTGATTTTGTAGCTTTTCAACACATCAAAAATATCGAGTCATTTTAAGAATGAACATTTTAAATTAAAACAATCAATATTCAAGCAATCAACCATTGCAAAATTTTTTCAACCAAAGCAGTACTGAAATGTAAAGACTTGAATGTATGTATGTACATATATGACAATGTACTATGTAATTTATCTATATGTAAATGAAATAATATGTATGTTTGAATATGGAATTTTTATTTAAACAATTAAATAAACGATAACTTCGAACCACATGAATGCGATTTAAACATAATTTTTGTGCCCTCTACTTATCGTGCTATGGCCTTCTGTGTAAAATGGGTTCAAAAACGACGAAAAGTGAAAGCACTCTGAGGTAATAAATGATCATTGATAATTCTTTTTTTAATTTTTACACAAAAAGAAATCAATATTTAATTTTTTACAATTTGCATTTATAAGCACTAGAATTCGTCAACCAGTTGGCATCATTAGCTCGATAGTAGGCGTGTATGAAAGAAATGAATTTAGTTAATTTCTGGAGAGAGATTAACCAACTTAAGTAATTTAATACCAACCGACTTTTTTCAACATAAACACCAATGTTGTTGTTATAGGCAATTAGACGAGTTATTATTTCAAATGTACCAGCATTATTGGCATGCCATAAACCAGGCGGAGCGCTAAGCATAAAGGGAAGAGTGTTTTCTCTTTAATACAATACTTCGGTATATAAATAAGAACTACAAAAAAGATGACTTCAAAGAAGTGCATGAAATTAAATAAATATTTTGCACAGAAGTTAAAAATTTCTGCCCAATCCACAGAAAGGAGACCCCAGTCTCCAACAGCATATAAGGTCTTATCGAGCGTTTGGCGTGAAAGACTAAAGCCCACCGTCAACAAACTGATTGAATCTTATCAGTGTGGCTTTAGACCTTGTAAATCAACCATTGATCAGATATTCACCATGCGACAAATCTTGAAAAAAAACTAGTGAATTGATTGACCGCCAGAGTTCCTTTGTTGCCGTTAATTGAAGTAGTTAGAAGCATCTTGAAGAACCGAAAGGGATAAGTGTTTAGAGTACACAGGAATATTAGAATAAATAAAAAATTAATTATTATTGAATTATTGGAAAGAGGTTGGGAGGGTACTTTATTAGACTCTGGCTTAGCTGAAAGTACCTCTCTCTTATATTTATTTACTGAGATACTTAAAAAAGGAAAGTTGGAAAGATCATACGCAAAGTAAGCGAATTTTAACTTCACCTTGTTAAAAGTCGATAAAGCGTGGGGGCGCGGAGAACGAATATATCTCTGAAGAACAGCTGAGTAGTACACCGGGTAGTTTTCTATTAATTCCTTCAATTCTTTTCCTAGTCGTTCTTTAAGCAAAATACTTTCCCGCAGCACTTCGGTTTTAAATACAAAACTATTTTTTCTTATCAAAATTTTATTTTCTTTCTTTTTAAATATTTCTCTTCACATTTCACAATTTTATGCGCATTACTATCTCCTACTCGCCGTCTGGCCACATCCGCTCCACGTCTCTCGTAGGGAATGTACGCAACCAATAACATTTATCGACAATCTTGAATCCCAGCTTGTCGAACATGCCACGTGACGCGAGATTAGCCTCGTTCACCAATGCCATTACATCATCGCCTTGCTCGGCAATGCGACGCGCAGTGGCTGCTGCAACCACGCTACCCAAACCGCGACGTTTGTAATTTTCTTTTACCTGCAAAGCGCCGAGGAAGCCGCCTTGGAGGCTGAGAAAAGAAAAATAAAAAAAAAAATAAAAATTGTAAAGCAGAAAAAATTGCCACAAAGACATTGTTGTTTGTGTTAATGGTTGTAGGTGTGTATCCCTACCGCAAGCACCATGCCACCAGCTCATTCGTGTCACTGGTATAAACGCCCATATTCGCATTCCATTCGATGAGACGTTTAATCAAAAATCGTGAGCCCTGATGATGATTTGGCCAGAGTGTGTCGATTAAGTCAGCATCAGTTGCGGCATTTAGTGGGCGTAGCACAAAGCCATCGGGACAACTGTAATAGTAAAATCATATGTATTGTGCAAGGAGTCGTTCTCAGTAGTCGGTTAATGCCAAGCGGTTGCTTACTTTATGGGCAACTTCAACACTTCCTCGCAAGGTTTATAATACATGACGGTTAAACTATCGTACTCCAAGGGTAACTGCTTGTCGTGCACTACACTCAGCACTGCGGGGCGATGACATTCTCGGAAGGAGCTTACTTTGAAACCCGGCCAAGTCCAGTTGAGTAAAGAGATGGCTTTTGTTAGACGTTCACTTTCCACGCTGCTCCGCAGTGAGTTTATGAAAAGTTGGTAACGATCCTGTGGAAGGCGAGAAATTTTATTATTAGGGTTTGTTTGTACTGAATTTTAGTTTTTAGCTTTAGGTGCGGGAGCTAAGTCTGAGGGGCTCGTTACATAGGTTCTCTATTTGTTTGTTTGTTATAGATTTAGTTCGGTAACATTTTTTTTGCTAGTTCTTCTTTTGGTTATTACACAAAACAAGTTGTAAGTTTGCCGTGTGTCGCGAAGTTCTGAGCTTTGCTTCGGGATCAATCGGGAAAGACAGTTCCTTATAGTTAGTTAACTAGTTTTAGGGACTCGATATGGAAAATTGGAGATAAAAAATACCACACCGAAACAAAAAACCAAGGAAGGAAGGAAGGAATTTTTTTGCCACCGAATCCATTATATGTCCTCCCACGTGAAGATTAAGTTTTGAACCGTTCTTGCTTATGTTGATGATGCTTCAAAACGCTCGGCAGTTGATTGGTGCCCGGTCTTTGTTTCATTGTTGCCTGAATATAATAGTACTGTCGGCTGGGGCCTGCCTATTCTTAAAGTATGATCAGAATTTGGAAGTCATTTGCGTATTGAAAACCTTATTTTCGTCAAGATAGTCCCTGGTGGCCATGGTAGCCGAGTGGTTAGCATTGCGTACTGACATTCGGAAGGCACGGGTTCATATCCCGGTGCCACCAACAGCCACAAATTATGGAAAATTAATTTAAATAAAAAATTAAGCTAAATTTTCTAATTGCGATCGCCCCTCGGCAGGCAAGGTCCACCCCTCCGAGTGTATTTCGGACATGAAATAATGGCTCCTCGTCAAAAAAGCATCACCTGGTTGGAGGCGGCTTAGTATAAACTGTAGGTCCCTCCATTTGTTGGGAAAACATCAAGACACAAAATCACAAATTGGAGGAGGAGCTCGGCCGAAAATCACTTTGCGGTTATAAAGCGCCAATTACATATATACCTATATATAGTTCCTTAATTACAGTTGGTTTGTGGTGTAAAGATTAGAATTCGCCGAAAACTGCAAGATTTTAATCGGTGCTTATGACAGTATTAACAGAAATGTTATACCATCGATAAAGTCTTGCTCATCTAATAGATATGACGACCTCTCCTTAGGTTTTTCTAAGTCTTTTTCAAGTAATTTTATTTTACATCCATTTCCGTAGAGAAAAAACCCTTTACTATTGCCTGTAAACTCGGCCAATTTGTATATTTGTATGTATCTACGTGCAAATGTATGTGTTTGTGTTGGTTTTTATTGAACTACTCAATTACTCACCACAACCAGAAAAAGTCCATCGCTATGCCAATCGTTGTCCAGTGTGAATATCTGCAGATTTTTCATATCCGCCACTGAGCTCAGCTGCTGACGCCTCTCCAGCCAGTCAATGAAATTGCACAGACAATAGTAGCCCACACAGTGGGTAGGCCAATCACGACGGTATAAATCACGCAATTGATGCAGTTCGCTGATTTCGGTGATGGCTGTGAGTTGTGAATTGGCCGATGGCGATGGCGATGGCGATGATGATGACGAAACAGGAGACGGTGAAGGGGCGGCAGTAGTTACGGCGGCTGTGGCAGGCATTTTCGATGACGATGATGTGGCTGATGCGATAGTAGCTTTTATGTGACAGGTATTGAGGTAGTTGTTGCTGTTGTTGTTGTTGTTCTTGTTGTCGTTAGTTTAAGCGCCAAACTGCTATGCGACATTCAATTTGAATACAACTATACATACATACATACATATGGTACATACGAATACGAGTGTGGAGTGGTTAATACAGTATTTTCATAGATAAATTGCTCTTGTTGTTGTTGCTGTTGTTGTTGTTGTTCTTGTTGTCGTTAGTTTAAGCGCCAAACTGCTATGCGACATTCAATTTGAATACAACTATACATACATACATACATATGGTACATACGAATACGAGTGTGGAGTGGTTAATACAGTATTTTCATAGATAAATTGCTCTTGTTGTTGTTGCTGTTGTTGTTGCCTTGAAATTGCTTCAATTTACCAAAGATAGTGAAACAAAAATGCAAACAAATGAAAAAAGTAGGAGTGTATTAGAAAGTGAATGGGAAATGCGAAATCAAAACACAACAAAAATGGCCAATAGGCAACGAAATCAAATCGAAAAGCAATTAAGAAAAGCCATTTGATCGCTGGGTAAATTCAAAGGCAAAGGCAAAGGCAAAATGCCTGTGGCGGTTGGAAATGCAGTTGCAGTTGTGGCCTTACGAAAATCGTGTTAATCGTATGGACGACCGGCGGAGAGTGAGAGAGTGAGAGGCACATACACGTATACATATACGTACATATGTATATATATACAGAGTTGTTTGAAGAGAGGTTAAGTAAATAAATTGAGCTTGTTTTGGGACTGAAGTTAGACTCACAGATTTACGATTTCAATAACAAAAAAAAAAAAAAAAAAACAAATTATTTGTGAGATAAATATTTTGCCATTAGGGCGCTTCGAACATTATTTTTAATTTTTTGGCAGAAAATTAAAAAAACAACTTAACGTAATTCATGGGTTTTGTACAGAAAAAGAAAGAATTTTCTTAAAATTACAAAAAAATTGGTTAAGAAATTGCATTACAATTTTTAGGTAAACAAAATTTTAGCGAAAATTAATACAAAATTTTTAACGACCTCTTTTTTTTTTATTTTTTAGAGATTTATCCCAATATGAAATATTCACCAATTTGAAAAAAGTGTCCGAGTGGTCCCACAATATATAATTTGAACAAAATGGTGCCACATTACACACTGCACGAGCGAATATAGATTTCTTTTGCTAGAAAAATTTCCCGGTCGTGTAGTCTCTCGTCTTGGCGATGTCACTTCGCGACCGTGAACGTACGATTCCAGACCGTTCGACTTTTTTTGTGGGGCTACTCTCGAAAAACCGTGTTTATGCCGATAAGCTATTTACTCTTGAGCACTTTAAAAGTACATTCGTGAAGTTTAGGCTGAGCTACCGCCAAATAAGTGCCAAAAAGTAGTCGAAAATTATCTAAAAATGGACCAAAGTTAGCAAAAATTCGCGATGCAGTCATTTTAATGATAAAATGTGCATAAAATACCGAGGCTCGAACTTTATTATTAAAAAGAAATTTTATCATAAAAAAAAATTAAAAGCATTTTATTTAAGTTTATATATATATATGTGTATATATTAGGTAAAGTAAAAATTTCGTTCGGTTTTTATCTAAGATATGGCGGTATTGTCCATAGGACTAGTGTTACGTGTCGCATCATGCCATACTATACAGCGCTGAATACGTATTTATTCGCGCTAAAAGTTTGTCTTTGACAGTTTCTCGATTGATTGACTCAGTACGTTGTGAGCGCTCGTCAAAGATGGACACCAGCAAAGAGAAAATTTGCTATAATTTACAATTTTTCTTCGATCAAGGCGAAAAAGCAGCCAAAGCGGCTGAAAAAATTAATTTAGTTTATGGGCCCGATACTGTAAACGAACGTGTAGCACAAAAGTGGTTTGTTAGGCTCCGTTCCGGCAATTTCGATGTCAAAGATGCACCACGCGTCGGGAGACCTGCGGTGGAGAATTGCCATAAAATCATGGAAATAGTGGAAACAGATCATCACGTGAGCACTTATTCAATTGCTGAGGAACTAAAGATAAGCCAGAAAATCATTTGGAACCATTTGCACAAAAAAAAGAACCGAACGAACATTCTACTTTACCTATATATATATATGTATATATATATATGTACCATAAGTATGAAAACACATAAATAAAAGTTTCATTTCAAAGAATGCAGATTGTCCACTATTTTGGTGTTGTGGAAAATTTTTCAAATATCAAATTTCATGTCAAACACTTTTGGGCCACATTAATAGCTTACATAGGAACTATTCGCTCAGCTGCTAGGATAAAATTTTTCTCCTCGTAATGAGAAACAACGAAAAAATAAAGCAACTCGATTTAATCAATAACTGCCCCTCATTCTTTATTTTCGACTTTCTTATATACTATTATTTTGTTAATAATAGAAATGTTTGTAAAATAATTCTTAAGAAATTTGCGTGGTGCATTTTACGAAAAGTATAACATTCGCTAATGTTGCATTTTCGTTAGCGGAAATGCACTTGGACAACAATTCTTTGTAAAATACAATTTATAAATATATTTTATAATTCTTTGCGAAAATACAATTAACAAAGTTATTAATATACATATTAAAATTCTTAGGAATTAGTATACTTTGCAGTGAATTGAAAAATAAATAAAATATTATATTCTTAATGAGTTAAAATAACGTTAAGGGAATAATGGGGACACTATCACAGATAAACTCTTGTTATTTTGCATAGCGATTTGAGCACACTCTCATTTTCTCTTACACCCAAGAAATTATCTTGCTCTCCCAACTCTCTTAATTGCTCTTTATTTGTACGTAAGTTTATTATACAAACATATATATTTGAATTAAATAAAATAATACCACAGGCGCTCACACAAATGTATCTCACTCAGCGCGATTAAGCTTTTTACGCACACACACTCTTCGCCACCGTTGACGACCAAGAACTGAATGGCATACTTGTAAGACAAGTAGTTTGGACCGCACACAAGTGACCCGGCACTCACATAAGCAGAAGAGCACTTGTTGTTGGCCGATAATAATTTTTCTCTTTATAGTGACAAAGCTCGTTGTCTAATACATACATACATACATACATGTTCATATATTTAATTGTTATTATACAGTTTGCTTTGTTTATAGATAGCTTTTTTGCCTTTAGTGAAACTGAACAGCTGTTGACTCGCTTGCTTCTTATCTATACTCGTATGATGTAGTAAAAAAGTTTGTTATTAATTGCGAAATTTCCACATAGTAACTATGACAGAAGTATTCTGAAGTACATAAATACTATTGTAACATACATATACAGTTATATTTATATATGAATAAACACTGTAATTAGTACTCAAATAACTAAAGTTTGCTTTAATGATATGAACACCTGTAGAAACTGGAGACAACTTAGCTGAGTCTAAGCGTTTTACAAAGTGGGACAATTATGCAACCTGTCATAATTTACGCTGACACACCGTATAAATAGATAAGAAATTGCAGCGAGACTCTTAGCAGGCACTTGATCAGATGTCAAGCAACCTTTTTTGGGTCTCCGGAGGGTTTTATTTTTCTATTAAGTCCGGCCTTTACTAGCAAAGCCAATAGCACGTGGTATACGTACCAGCAACCCACGTGTAATGTATTCAAATAGATTTTTTATTGACGAAAAAAGAACAAAATTTCTTCCCCTTCTAAATGGATTCTCCATTAGCAATCAGTAGCTCTGCCGAAAATCGCTTCAGTGGTTACAAAGCGCTGATTATATTGGTCAAGTAAAAAGTTCGTTCGGTTTTTTTTTATTGATTTTTCAAAATATGATAACTTTGTGTACATTTGTCCGATTTAAGTCATATATGCGCCGTTTTGTTCGTAAACTTGTTGTCAGCGAGATGCCAACTTCATTATACCCCTCTCGTAGAAGGCTGCGTCCCTATTGGCAAAAAACTCTGAGAGCCAAATTTCACAGGCCTCTCTTTAGGCCAAAATCTCACCATTAAGCGCGTTCGCCATGGACAGGAAAAGATGGTAATCACTTGGTGCCAGGTCCGGACTATAAGGTGAGTGCGTTAGAACCTCCCATCCGAGCTCCTGGAGCTTCTGGCGCGTCGCCAAAGATGTGTGTGGCCTGGCGTTGTCCTGATGGAATACAATTCGACCTCTGTTGATAAAATATGGCCTCTTCTGGATGAGTGCTGCCTTCAAGCGGTCCAGTTGTTGACAGTAACAACCAAACACACAGCAAAACCTTCCTGATCGTCAATCCTGGCTTGGCCAGCGTTTCCGTCGGCTCACCGCGTTTCGACCACGACCGATTTCGCTTGACGTTGTCGTAAGTGATCCACTTTTCATCGCCAGTCACCAAACGCTTCAGAAATGGCTCTATACAATACAACTGTCTGACGAGGTTACAAAGATGAAGGATAGGCTACATCCCTAAATATTTACATCTCAGCTCCAGGAACACAGAGGAGGAGCACTCGCAAAGCACTATCTCTGTTACTGTCCAGTTCTTAGTATGGATAGACTTCCTGCGCACTAGCCCACTTAATATGGTCGAATATCAGCAGTACGTACGCCAGAGAAAGTTTTGACAGAGGTTTAAGAGGCTAGACTGCAGAACAGAACGATTAGTATAAATGCTCTACAAAAGGAGAAGCTCGGTACAGATAAAATGATCTTTTATAACTTCATTCCTATACTGATGCATCTAAATGCGCGACTGGCACAGGAGCTGAGCTCTTCTGTGTGAGCCTCAAAATCTAAACTTACAACTCTATCGTACAAACTGAGCTGGTGGGTATTACTAAAGATGTCAAATGGGCAATCGTTCCGATGGAAAACCTATTAGGTTTCTTCTAGACAGCCAAGCGGTAGTTAAGAGAGTTAAGTGTTCCAACACAAATTCCAAATGTGTGAAAAAATGTAAGACGGCAAAAAGGGATTGTTCATTAATCAAGTGTTCATATTTTAGTCTTTCCGGGACCCCTCCCTCCTTTCAAGTAGCCTAAATATTTCTTCCACCTGAGGAAAACAACGTAGCTCTGCTCTTGTCTCCTCTCTTCAAAGACGTCGCTTTAGCATAACATTTAACCCAAAACTTCCACCCATTCCTCTTCTTGAATGTACTACGTGCCTTATGAACGCTTCCATAGCAGACACAGTGAATACCCCTTGGATCCAAGGTTACATGGATATAGAAGCCAATGAAAAAACCGATATAGTTGTATGCATCATAAATTATTATGTGGCAACACGGATTGTAGAGAGACCAAACTGTTACTTCTACTCGTATTAAGCAACATTCTTAGTGTGTCTGGACGGCATATCTACCTCTGAGCTATTATCTCCACAAGCTAGGCAATCTGCTTAGTGAAGATCATGCACAGAAAATGACGGAACCTTACTTTTTCAAGTGTCGTGCGTTCATCCGAATGAGATGTCAAAACTTCACGACTATCACGTTAAAGAGGTGAGTGCACATTATTGCTTGAAGTTGCAAGAATTATTAAAAGCTTAGTTGGGATAGGCGAAGGAGCATAATGTGCCTACGCAATGACTTACGTGCGACCACTAGGGCTCAAGTCCTAAACCTCTCCTCTCATTAAGAGGCGTTCTTTTGCTTGTGGTTTGATTAGTGTAGGGTTGGCTTTCAGATCATCAAGAATTGTGAAGTGTCCAGTGCTTGAACCGAACAAGCCTCATCTGAGACCTCATTGTCACTACTTTTAATAATTTTTTTTTTTAATGTTTAATTGAAAAATGAGAATTGAACTTTAAGTATGCAACCAACACCTCTGCCACATTTGACAATCTGGCAACACCCAAAGCCGCCATGAATAAAAAATCCTTGTAATGACATTAATTTTTGATGTCCACCATAACGGCAAAACAATGTGAGATGTAATAATTACAGAAAAGCATAAAGGCAACAACAAAACTGAGTTCATTTTACGATACTGGCGAATAAAACAACACCGTAATTTTGTGGTCGTTAAGCGGAAACAAAGTATCCATGAAAACTTGATTAGCAATAAACAAAAACAAACAAAAAAAAAAACAGCGAAAACAGTTACTTACATGCAACTGCAACAAATTCAAATCGCCCTTCGCGCGTAAACACACACACACACACACACCCACACAGCGCAGATATCTCACGTTGCACGTCGCTTTCTTCTCACTTCTTATCCAGAATATGACATTGTTTACTTCCGTTCGGTAATAAATTTTTATTTCTCATTTTCACGAACACTTTTCCTCAATGTTTTTGCATTACTCTTTTCCTGCTTCCTTTTTACCTAATTACATACACTTTTTCCTGCGTGCAACTTTTACTTCTGCAACATGTTCAACAACAACTCACTGCCAGAGAAGAGACGCCAGCGGGGTGTGTAGGAGTGGGTTGTTGTGCAAATAAAAACTCACGCTTGCATGAAATTGCAAAAATAGCGAAAGGAAGAGTGTAAATGTCGGGCAATGGCAGCGGTAATGCAGCTACGACTATAAGAAATTGCAGAGGTGACAATGGTGATGTCAACAATGCCATTAACGGTTGACGGTGCGGATGATGTGGCACAAAATGTTGTTTCTGTCGTTGAAAAGCGCGCTGCCGAACGAGGAGCACTACGAAAGTAAGGAATGCACGCATGACCGTGTGCTGCCACACTCACACTCGCACGCACATCAATGCACACATACTCGTACATACGTATGTATGGTATGTGTGAGGGAATATTTATATAGAAAATATTATCAACATTATCGGCGCCATAATCAGCGACGTCCTCCTCGCCATTGCCATCATTGTCCGCGTGCTGCGAGCGGAGGGTGGTGACAAAATGTGCGGTTATGTTTATGTCATAAATACATAGTCATATACATATGTTGCAGCATGCAGCTGTAGCATGCAACATTAGCTCAGCGCTCAGCGCTCAGCGCTCAGCAGCAGCTGTCACTGCAGGATGCCTTGGCACTTAAAGAGCGACGTCGATGGGGCAGCTTTGAAATTTGCTGCAAGAAAATCTTCGTAATTCGGTGGGTTGGTCGTGTAACGGTAAATAATGTTGCCAGCTCCTTGGGTGTTCGAGTTGAAAAATGCGAAATGGTTTTTTCTACTTCTTTCGACTGTGAGTTGTGCGAGTATATGTACGTATGTATGCATGCATGTGATGCTATTAGTCTTAATGAATGCGCTCATTAATCGTACTTTTTAACACGATTTAATCAGAGGGAATTTATTTTATTTTTGGTGAAATTAAATTTTGCGTTGCAAATTCAAATTTGTGAATTTCCTTGATTTTTAAATCCATACTGAACGAATTATGTGTTTCTACTTTCCTTGTTTGCATACCGGCGATTATAGCTGAGTCAGTTAAGGCCTACTCGACTTGAAGTTCCGAAAGTTCTGTATCGAAAAATCTTAAACTTGGACTCTGCGTGTCAGCCGGATCAAACTTCTATTTTCAGACAATGCAAAGCTCAACGTGCCACGTCCTGTGATTTTCTTACTTACTTACTTTACTGGCGTAGACACCGCTTACCCGATTTTAGCCGAGTTAACAGCATAGCGCCATTCGCTTCTTCTGCTTGGCGCCAATTGGAAATACCAAGTACAGCCAGGTCCTTCTCTACCTGGTCCTTCCAACGGAGTGGAGGTCTTCCTCTTCCTCTGCTTCCACCGGCGGGTACTGCATCGAAAACTTTTAAAGCTGGAGTATTCGTATCCATCCGGACCACATGACCTATCCAGCGTAGCCCCTGCTTCTTGATTAGCTGAACTATGCCAATGTCGTCGTATAATTCGTACAGCTCATCGTTCCATCGTCTGCGATATTCGCCGTTGCCAACTCGAAGAGGACCATAAATCTTACTCGAAAACTCCTAACGCCGACTCATCAGATGTTGTCATCGTCCATGCTTCCGCACCATATAGCAGGACGGGAACGATGAGGGACTTGTAGAGTTTGGTTTTCGTTAGCCGAGAGAGGACTTTACTTTTCAATTGCCTACTTAGTCCAAAGTAGCACCCTGTTAGCAAGAGTGATTCTGCGTTGGATTTCAAGGTTGACATTGTTGTTGGTGTTAATGCTGGTTCCTAGATAGACGAAATTATCTACGATCTCGAAGTTATGACTGTCAACAGTGACGTGGGAGCCGAGTCGCGAATGCGATGACTGTTTGTTCGATGACAGCAGATATTTCGTCTTGCTCTCGTTCACTACCAGACCCATATCCTTCGCTTCTTTATCAAGTCTGGAGACAGCAGAACTCACGGCGAGATTGTTGAGGCCAATAATGTAAATATCATCGGCATACGCCAGCAGCTGTACACTCTTATAGAAGATTGTACCTTCTCTATTTAGCTCTGCAGCTCGTATTATTTTCTCCAGCATTAAATTAAAAAAGTCACACGATAAGGAATCACCCTGTCTGAAACCTCGTTTGGTATCGAACGGCTCGGAGAGGTCCTTCCTGATCCTGACGGAGCTTTTAGTGTTGCTTAACGTCAGTTTACATAGCCGTATAAGTTTTGCGGGATACCAAATTCAGGCATAGCGGCTTAAAGGCGGCTTTAAAATCGACGAAGAGGTGGTGGGTGTCGATTCTCTTTTCACGGGCCTTTTCCAAGATTTGGCGCATGGTGAATATCTGGCCAATGGTTAACTTACCAGGTCTAAAGCCACACTGATAAGGTCCAATCAGTTAGTTGACGGTGGGCTGTAGTCTTTCACACAATACGCTCGACAGGACCTTATAGGCGATATTAAGGAGGCTTATCCCACGATAATTGGCGCAGACTGTGGGGTCCCCTTTTTTATGGATTGGGCAGAGCACACTTAAATAGCAATAGTCGGGCATGCTTTCGTCCGACCATATTCTGCAAAGTAGCTGATGCATGCACCTTGCCAGCTCTTCACCGCCATGTTTGAAATAGTTCTGCCGGTAGGCCGTCAGCTTCAGCCGCTTTGTAGTTCTTTAAGCGAGCGATTGCTATTCTAACTTCTTCATGGTCTTTTCCATCGTCGTCGATTAGAGTTTCGGGTTCACTATCTCCGGTTACTCCGTTTTCACTGCTATTCAGCAGGCTGGAGAAGTGTTCCCTTCATAAATTTAATATGCTTTGGGCATCGGTGGCTAAATCACCCCATTGTGTCCTGCAGGAGTCTGCTCCAGTCTTGAAACCTTCTGTAAGTCGTCGTATCTTCTCAAGCTCTTCATACTCACGCATCTCGGCCTCTTTCTTTTTTGTCTGCAGATGCGTCCTGCTTCCCTTTTCAGCTCTAGGTATCTATCCTATCCCACACGTGTTGTGGTCGATCGCAACGTATGGGTATAGAAAAAGGTGGTAAGTGCCGTACGAGGTCCCATAGCATGCAAGTCTATTGTAGATAAGTATTAGTTAAGTATTACTAGGATCTTTCGAGGCATCCCTTGATCTTTAATTGGTGGTGTTGGATTCCGGGTACGGCATTCACAGGAAGTAGGTTCATAAGGGTGTTGACGGACTGTCCGGTGGTTCTTTATTGAAATGTTGTACTCCCTTTCTGATATCTCTTGGTGGAATGTTCAGCTTCAAGTTAGAGTCTGTTGGGATGATTTCGATGGTAACACTTCAGGTGATACTGCTTACACAGCATATTGCTTCGCTGATATCAGTTCTGTCACGGTCCTAAGGGCGGTCTTCTGACATGCTTGTAACTTCTTCATCTGGTCTGGACCGGTCCACAATGGCCTTGTAT
The DNA here is from genome assembly GCA_037013455.1 of Ceratitis rosa. Classification (NCBI taxonomy): domain Eukaryota; kingdom Metazoa; phylum Arthropoda; class Insecta; order Diptera; family Tephritidae; genus Ceratitis; species Ceratitis rosa. Next base: position 3,525,902 of record JAWMAG010000010.1, read on the forward strand.
GTTGCGACGAGTTCCTTTCGTTCCTTGTTGCTGTCAGCTAAGGGTTGGAGGATTTTGTTGCATCTATGTGTGAGTGAAGAAGTGCAGGCTAACACTAACTGTTATCGCTCACTTTGGGTTATTTATTGTCTGAATTTTCACGTCATCGACTTTTATATCAAATCCGAGCTGGTACTCTTTCGTGCTGCAAGGGCCAAATCTAAGGCCTCGGAGAGTTGTCATATCTAAAACTCTAAAGGCATATCTTCAGTGCAGCACAAGACTGCATATTCTTTTTTTGTTCTATATCAAAATGTTTCCGCCTTTTCTACCAAATACACCTCCCTTACACACCCACACATAATGACGATATAGTGCTATATAAATTGGTTTATATTAAAGTGCATTCTAGAAATATTTCCAAATTCACTTAATAGCTTTACTAACTCAAGTCTTTGGCAATATCATGTCTGCACTACAGCAATGCAGCGGCAGCAGACTCAGCATAAATAAACGAATACGTATAATTGTCGAAATATTCCGAGTTCATACATATGTATGTATATATGTATTTATTTAGTTTGGTAACTAAGCAACAGCCAAAGCCAAGTCTTTATGTGCATTTGCTGAGTTATTGCCTGTATATATGTATGTAAAAATGTGTTGTGAGCAAATGGCTACAAGAAATCTCAGCAAGAAATCCGGTCGCACAGTTCGTTTCCGCCAAATGCGTCCACACCGGAAGTGAAAGGCAATAGAAGCGGCGCAGGCAGCGGATGTGTTCGCTTTCATTTGCATGCGCAATGCCACTCCCATCACTCCCACCACGACAAACATCCAAGGGCACGCAGTTCTTGTCACATTGACTTCTCTGCTTTGACTTTACTGCATTTACAGCTGCATCATCTGTTGCTTTTTCTCCATTTTGCCTTTAGCGTTTTCATCACAGACGTTTTATTGGTTTGTCTTCAGCTTTCATTTGTTAGCTTTTGCTTACAACTGCTCGCCACAAAGATTGTTGCAAGGAGGATGATGTGGCAGCCACGCTCACTATTTCTCAGTATCGCTTGCTTTTTGATATTTCATTTGCTAACTGTACTGACAAGGAATATTCGCGGTCTCCTACGGTGTGTGTGTGTGTGTGTGTGTGTATTATTTATTTGTGTTTCTATTTTCATTTCTTGGTTTGGCCATCCTTTGTTGCGTAAGTAACTGCTAGTAACCGCAACCGCAGTCTCCCTGATTGGGGTGAATGTTTGGAATTTCACTTGAAGTAAACATACTCGTATGTATACGTATGTACGTACATACGATTCTATTGTAGTCCAATTTGTGTATATTTTGTGGAATAAGCAAGCTACTGGTATACTTTAATAAACCGTTCAAATTTTCATATTTTTTGGTGAAATTATCGCTAATTTTATTTAAGTTAAATTTAACATGAGTTAATGAGGAGAAACCTAACAGACCGAATTTCCATCTGCGAATCGCTGCTGAATCTTAACAATATCGATCCATCTCTGAAACGGGTGATGACCGTATTGACGGCCAGGGAGAGTTTGTTGTTTGTATTGGTAAAGAATTATCCACTATGAACTGCTCCCCTAAATCCAAATACTTAATTCGGACTTGTATTGTCAGTGATTGAGCCATCTGAAGGAAGCAATCGCCGAGAAGCACCCAGCTTTAACCAACAGGAGGGGATTTGTTTTTCATTAGAACAACGTGAGATCATACGCACCGATAGTGACTCGCTATAAGCTACAGGAGCTTGGTTGGAAGGTGATTATACAACCACCTTATAGCCTTATAGTTTGAAGCTGTTCCTGGCGATATCTTTAGTTGGTGAAATTTATCAAGAGAAGGTTGTGAAAATCGATTGCGTCAATTATTAGCCGATAGAAACAAGGTTTTATATGAGAAAGGCATAATGACATTACCCTCAAATTATATACTTATATACATTATCATATATTATGAATTAAAAATTGCTTTAAAATTTCGTTTTTTTACTTTTTCGTCTAAAATTAATCGTTTTCTTTCATTCTCAGTTTTGGATATTAAGTTTTCTGATTCTACAATATTTGATTCTATTTTTTCCTTGCCAAAAATCGTTGTTTTAATTTTAATTTTTACATTTTTTAATTAAAATGTTTCCCCTTTCAAGTAATCGTGTCTTATAGATTTGCATTTTTCGACGAATTTTTTTTATTTCTTTTGGTTTTATATTCTCAATAATTTTTAAATTCGATTAAAAAAATACTATAAATCAGAAAAGGGATTCTTAACTTTTCAACTATTTATGGTATTTGTGGGCGTTAAAAAAACTACCGATAGTTTTATCAGTGGCTAATATTTTGAATTACCAATAAATTTTTTTATTCCATTTAATTGTATTTTATTTTATCATTGATGATGATTACACTAAAATTTTATAAGCGCAATTTTCAAAAACATTAAAATAAAAGCTGATATCAAAAGCTTTATCTCAGCGATAAACATTATCATCTCTTAGTGTAAATATCACTTTTTATCTCACCAAAGAGCAGTCAAGTTCAGCGCTTCCCAAGCGAAGTGGCAGAAAGCATACACTTTTACGATCAGGCACGGAAGGAAGTAATCGCTGGAAAAGGGGGGATGAGTCCCGGAGTTTTAGATTTTTTGAAATGACACCCTATTGAATTGTCCAAATGCTATACACTAATGTGGGCAAAAAGTACTGGGAAAATTTCACTTAATTTTTTTTTTCATGCGGTAGGCAAAAATGTTTATATTATTAAATTATGGTAATGCTGCCAACCAATAACAACTTTTTCAAATATCCTCTAGTGTCAAAAACGTAACCAAATATGTGACGTTTATAATTCTGAAACCAAAATGTTCGCCTGAATTAGCTTCTTGCGACTTCTCTAAACTCAAAAGATCACTCCGAGAATATTATTTCGAGTCGATAGCTCGCGTTTTCAAGGCCATACACGAAAGTTACTTCTTTTGGCGTGCACAGAGGAGTAGAAGAAACATAGGCATAAGTGGATTAATATGCTCGTATATCGAGAAGGGATTACTTTGAAGGTGATGAAATTGATTTGGAAAATATGTTTTTTGATTTATACACAAAATTGAAAATATTTTGAGAATTCATTCGAAACAAAAAATATACATGTACATATATAATGTATCTTATATATGTACAATATATCTTCATTCATTTACGCACTATCACCTAAGACAAGTTTGACGATTGCTTCGTGAGTTAAGAGCGCATGGAACTAGATTTTCATCTCTCTTTGGGAATGAAGCTCACCATATCTTTATTTCAAACTTCCGCTCTTTGCTTATGCTATATTTATGTTATCTTTATATATTCGCGCTCTGCTAAACGTAAATACTCTTAAATTTGAGTTCAAACATAGCAAACATACAATCATATGTACATGCGAGTATTTAAAAAAAAAATTTAAATGCATAGGCGAGTAGGAAAAAATATTCTAATTCCAGAGATTTAATGTATATACATGTATATATCTATAATTTTTTGTATGAATGACCCTGTTGGAATTTACGGTCGTTTCTAAGAAATCAACTGTGGTTTAGGGAGCATCTATCAATAAAGAGATAGTGGAAAAAGTGTTGATCAGTTAACTCAGTAGTGTTTGCACCAACTAATTACCATCTGTTTGTGTCTAAGGCGTATGATTTGGCTTATGAAGAATTGATCGCAAGAGAATCCTATGAAAATCGATTATCAACAAGGGTTTCTATGGGCGAGTCATAATGATATTGCCTTCAAAATGACAAGAAGTTATTGAGCAAAATAGTGCATTTTTGACACAATCCTAACTATGGTAAATAAAGCCTTCAATGTAATGCAACAATAATGGATTATTTTTGTACTAGACCTTATATCTTCGATTTAATAATAATAGAGTAACAGGTAAAAAAGTAATTTTTAACTACTATAGTATGAACTATGAACTTTGTTTTTGGCTGAGTTACGTCGTATATGGCGATTAAGTGTGGGCGTTCAGTTCAGTGGAACTTTGATAGACTAATCGGCGCTCAGAAAGGTCAAATTGCAAACGAAATGAATGTTTTATCGAAAATCTAATATAAAGGTAAGCAGGATTGAATGGGATTACTTTTGCTCAGCAACCAGCTTGGATGTTATTACCCATTCATTTTCTGATGAAACGTTTCATAATTGTACTTAGCCTTTCCAGTGCGGGTTTGGCTAAAAATATATCACTGTTTCATTGCTGACTTTTGCTTATCAATTATGTATAAATAATCAATAATCTTTGTTAGAAATTGTCGAGTATTTTACCAAATTTTAAGACCGTTTTGTGGATTTTATTACTTCGCCTATTGACTTTGAATTAATCATGCTGAAATTTCTTTACTTCGTAAAGACACTCTCGAGTCTCGCGAGGTAGTTTGTTTACAAAAAAGACGGAGAGAAACATTGAGAGAGCTGTGATAGTATGCGCTCTTCACAACCAAAATCCAAATACTAAATACCTAGAATATTGTTTTGTTACTGCAGTTCTTCTTTGTACTGCATGAATATCGCATGCATTAAGTGGCGAACAAATAAATTATAAAATTATAAAAATGTCGCATACCTTAGTGAAAATACCAGAAGCTCAATGGACCGAACTGCGGGATCTATATGAGGGACAAAGGAAACAAGCTTGTGCTTACAATACGCTACAGTGTTTGATTGAATGGCAGGAGCAGAATGCCGAGCTCGACATTTGTATATATTCGCTGGATGGAGATTGGCGTAGTGATGGCACTTTTTTGGCGATAGTAAGTGAGCTCCTTTTTTCCTAAACTATTATTTCTAATTAACTTTTTTTTTCAAATAACTTTTCCAACTTCAAATTTTCATTATAGAAAAAGAAGCCGATTAAGTATTTATTTTTAAATACGCTTAGTGAAAATCAAGATCGTCTTATTACATCGCTTGCAACTCTAAAGCGTGAGAAGAATGAGCACCTTATTGTATTTGGCTTTCCCGAACGTCTGATGTCTACTGTTGAACACTTTTATATCGAAAATGGTTTTCCGAAAGAGACTTTCAAACCGGATGGCACTGCTTGGTACCACATTGATAGGGAGAAGGCATTGCAATTCACTGCAGAGTGATTATATTTGAATTGAATATTTGGCAAAAGTGTTAGTTATAGTGCTAATTTCAAATACCTTGTAATTGCAGACCGCCTACCGGCTACACACTTCGTCGCCTGGAACCGAAATACGCCGAACAAGTGAACAGCGTTTGGCCACATCGTGCACCGGGCTCAGTATTATTCGTGGAACGCATGATCTTATACAACGATAGCGTTGGCGTATTCGATGAGGCGAATAATCTAGTCGCCTGGAGTTTGAGGTAGGACATTTATTTATATCCGAGTTTTAACCACTCTCATATTGACAAACAATTTTCAGACTGCCGATCGGTTCGTTGGGCTTAGTACAAGTGATGGACACTCATAAACGTATGGGTCTTGGCAATTTGGTGGTTCGATATATGGCCAAACTGATAGCTAGCAAAGGTCTGGAGGTGACTGCTCCGGTGGTGTTCGCAAATGTGCCGTCGCGTTCAATGTTCGAGAAGCTGGGCTTTAAGGTCATTGATAACGTATATTGGGCCTTCTTACCGGCCAGCGAGTAAAGTATGGCAGATTTTAACAAATAATGTTAAGTCACATCAGATCGCTTAGCACGTACGAGACCCAACGGGCAACTAGTCGAAATTGAAGACGCGACACAATAGGGAACTGGCAAAAAGGCAATATCGCACTCAATTTGCAAGACGAAAATGCTCAACTTGCATAGAGTGCGGTATTAAGCCTTTATGTATGTACATATATAATGCATGTACAGATGACCTAACAATAATATTATTAAAAAAAATTAAATAAATACAAAATAAACAAAAAAGAAAAAAAATGTGAAAAAATCTGACGTGGTGGGTCTCGAATTCGGGTCAACCATTTCTCCAACATATTGTTGTTATTATTTTTGTCATTTTGATTTTGATTTTGCGAACACAGGATATTAAGAAAATTTATTAATTTGAGAAAAAACCTAAAAAATCTACAAAAACTCAATTAATTATTTAGAAAAAAGAATTGTATAAGAAAAAAAGTGTTTATTAAAAAAAATTGTCACCTTTCGAGTTGGAATACGAATATCTCCACCTTCAATGGCAAATTATTACGAGTTATGCCTACGCCTATACCAATTCCACCACAATAAAGTGAGTTTTCGCGGCATTTAATGCATGATCATATACGGAATATGGTATAATTCAATAATTTCTGCTGCCGAGAAACAAGTTTTGGGCAAATCCAAACAATTTTTAAAAAATCTTCCACCATATTGGATCCGTGATTTGAAATGTTTGAAAATTGTCATCGGATTTCAAGTCAGCAACACCGATACTCTCATGAATACTTAAAATTCAAGTACTGGTACTTATTTTCCTCACTATTTTCAAAGTCTTATTTAGTTCTACTCAATTTTCGAACACTGGCGAATTTGGCAAAGTCAGTAAATTCAACGAACAATTTATACGAAGCAAAAAAAGATTTTTTAAAAATTCAGGTTGACTTTTGAAGAGTAGAAGTGGTACTTTCTGGTAGAAAACGATCCGAAAACGAAAAAAAAAATGTTTTTCTAGGGGTGGCGTGACCTCAAATTTATTAAAAAACGTGCTTTTTGATTATCTGGAACTGGTGCTGGAACTGTTTTGATTCCAGATTCGGATTCAGCACGTCAAAAACCTTCGATAAAGTGTAGTACTGTTTCTAGTTACAAAATCGAAGTAATTGAAGGGAGGCCATTACACCAAAATAAATAAGGCTTACGGTGTGGTGCGCTCTTTCTTCTACAGATGTGATTCGACCATACTTCTTAGAAAACGACAACGGCGAGACGGTCACTGTCAATTCATAGCATTATGATTTTATGAGAACTGAATTTGGCTACCGAAATTGTGCGATTTGATACCACTAGAAAAAAAAGTCCAAGCGAAATATCGATTTTATGTGGCTAAATCACTAGAAAACCAATATGAACTAAAAAAAGGTTTAAGTCTATTATTTTCGAAGCCGCAAAATGGATAGCCCTATATATTTATAGATGTTTAATAAAGTTTATGAGGAGCAAAGAAATTAGAAAACAAAATGAAGAAGAAAAATATGGAGCAATCAATAATTAAAAATTAAAACAAATTTACAATAACTTAAAGCAAAAACAAAGGCTGTACTTTACAATATCTTTAACTATCACCCAGAGCAGTTCAGTGTTTATAGATAAATCACTATTATAAAAAATTTTTAAGTCTTTAATATCGCATCTAAAATTTCTTTTTACGGTGTTTATTTTGTTTAGTTTAGTAAATAGTGCATTAACAGCTCCTATGATAATGATGATAATGTGCAAGTCATTGCTTGGTTGGTCAATAATAAAAAGCGATTTTCTTGTGATAAAGAGCAGCTGTTGATTTGCTAGAGCTTACATAACTACGGTCTAAAATTCAAATAAAGTTCTCAGTTTAACTAAGATTCTTCTGCCGTACGTACATTTCGAAAATCCTTCTAAATATATTTGAAATAAAAACAAAATGTCACATTCTTTGGTAGAAATTCCGCTAACGCAATGGATCGAATTGCGTGAATTGTACGTTGGACAGAAAAAGTTGTCATGCGGTTATAACACAATTCAATGTTTTATCGAATGGAAGGCGCAAAATAAGCAAGTTGATATCAATCTTTTTTCCTTGGATGGCGATTGGCGAAAGGATGGCACTTTTGTGGGTGTGGTGAGTAGAGTAAAAAGCGAGAATATATGTTTGTATGTAAGTTGGGCTCTACCATTAAAAAATTTTCTTTTGAATTCGCAAAGTGGAAGTGTCCGAAAAAATCACGTTAAAATATAAAAACTTTAAAAAACATCCCCACAACAAAATTAAAAAAAAAAAAAAAAATACAACATATAATTAAAATGACAACCAAGGTAGTTTGATGTATTATTTGCTTATTTTGATTTTAAATCGCATTAAAATTGCTGCGAAAAAATAAAAAACTTTTTTTTAAATAAATTTTTGCTTTCAAAGATTTACGCACCGCTCAATTATGTGTTTATCAATACACTAAGTGCAGATCAGCAACGTCTACTAACGGCACTTAATACGTTAAAATTCGATAAACCCTATATGATACTAGCCTACCAGGAACGCTTGATGCCCACTGTGGAACAACATTTTATCGATTCCGGTTTTAGGAGGGAGGACTTCAAGCCACATGGCGTAGCGTGGCATAATATCGAGCAGGAGAAGGCACTTCAATTCACAGCGGAGTAAGTTTCTATATATGTATATTTATTATGTGTAGTATATTTTAGATGCCTAGCACATGTAAATCGTAATTTCATAAAAGTGCACCAACAGGTTTCACTTTACGTCGTCTAGAGACGAAATACGCTGAATTAGTTGATTCGCTTTGGCCACATCGCGAACCGGGCTCGATAGTTCTCGTGGAACTTTTAATCACCTACAATGAAAGCGTGGGCATTTTCGATAACGCCGGAAATTTAGTTGCTTGGTGTTTAATGTAAGTTGCTGAACGGTAAAGGAAACACACAAATACTGAGTTTTCGAATGATTTTATTTTAAAAAATAAAAAAAATTAAATCCGATTATTTTTAGATTACCCATGGGTGCTTTGGGTCTCCTGCAAGTTTTGGATACACACAAAAGACTGGGTCTTGGTAATCTAGCTGTACGCTATTTGTCCAAATTGATTGCAGCAAAAGGTTCTGAAGTAACAGCACCAGTAGTTTTCCAAAATGTGGCATCACGTTCGCTCTTCGCTAAGTTAGGATTCAAACCAATTGGTAATGCTTATTTTGTAGTGTTACCAGAGCGCAGTTAATTTAGAGGTGTTACCAATAAGGAAAATAAGGCCAAGTAATTAATTTGTATATAACTACATTTAAGCGTATTAAGAATTAATGTTTAAACTAGTTTGTCTTATTATACATATGTAGTAAATTAAATTAGTTTTTATTTAATAAAAATAACTTCACCTTAGAATTTATATGGATGTTTTGTTTGTCATTAACAAAAAACTTCTGCTGCATCGGCCGGGAATCGAACCCGGGCCGCCCGCGTGGCAGGCGAGCATTCTACCACTGAACCACCGATGCTTGGGACAAGGTGAGTTTCAGCCGAAGTTTCGCCATGGGTCTCAAGTCGAAAATTTTAAGAAAAAATTATGAAAGGCGTAGAGTATTGTTTTAACTAATAACAATGGCTTACTGTTCCAAAATTTCTTTGTAATTTTATTATCATAACTTTAGTATATTTTATTAAAAATTATTATTATTAAATAAAATAAAAGACTTGTTTGCATCGGCCGGGAATCGAACCCGGGCCGCCCGCGTGGCAGGCGAGCATTCTACCACTGAACCACCGATGCTTATATTTAAACTATTTCCAAATTAAAGTTTTCCCCCAGTGCTCCACCAGTAGCTATCCCCAACCATACACATACTGTCTCCCCAATGGTGTTGATAAAAGTATAATTTTACATCACTTTTATTTCTATTTTTCCATTTGTAAATATGTATAAAGAGAGACTGGAGAGAGAATGAAGTAATAATAAACAGCAGAAAAGTCTTGGTTAACCACTTTTTTATTTTCAAATTCGTTGAGAGAAAAATAGAAATATGAGGAGAAAACTTAGTTGAATTCTCTGCTTTGATTTTTAGAGAGCTTTGTGATTCACTGTTGATCGATCAGCGATCTAACGAATGAAACATATAAATAAAACGCAGAATTGGCAGACACATTGACCTAAGCATCGGTGGTTCAGTGGTAGAATGCTCGCCTGCCACGCGGGCGGCCCGGGTTCGATTCCCGGCCGATGCATGTTAATATTTTTTTGCTAAATGTATTTTTAAATGCCGAAACAGTGTTTAACTAATTTTTGTTAATTCACTTAATATCAATCAAATTTTTTTTATTTACTTTTTCTATTTTTTCCATTAGGGTTCATCAAGTACTGGCTGTTCTACAATTTTAAATTGAAAATATTTAGATTACGTGATTAAATAAATTATATTTATTTATTTAAGTTTGGCAAAATGATAAGCAAAATAAATTAAGTCAACATTTTGCCACGATTGTGTGGCAATAGTTTCAGGGTTGCCAACAGCATCGGTGGTTCAGTGGTAGAATGCTCGCCTGCCACGCGGGCGGCCCGGGTTCGATTCCCGGCCGATGCATAAACACTTTTTTGTTCATATATATATGTAGTAAAAAATATATTAATTATGTATATACATAAAAATCGGTTTTTTTATTTTATTTTCTGTATCTACATATATTTAAGAATACACACAGGAAATTTCAAATCGATCCCGCAAATATTTTCGAAGTTACACGCACATTTGTAAAGACGTTTCGGAGCGCTTGGAAGTATTAGTATAACTTTAAACGCGTTTTTCTCAGAATGGTGTTTTCAACCGATTTGTCTAAAATCTTAAGACAAACTTCTTGAATATATTTTTCAGTGATTAATCTAAGGTTTTATTTTTCCGATAAATACTTTTTTTTTATTAACAATTTGAGAAGGCACCATTTTGACAAAAATTTTTTTTGCTTATTCCTTCGTGATTAATCACTAGATTTAACATTACTTTATTGAAAACAGTTTTTTTTTTAATTTCAGATGATCCAATTCAGAGATAGAGTGGTCACCGCAAGACGTCTTTTTTCGGAGGACTCCCTGGAGATCAGCTGTAGCTCTTCTCCAGAGAAAGATGTTTACTAGTTATAAGCATTAAAATATTGTTGAATAATACCATAATAAGTATGTAAACTTTTTGAATCAATAAATTCTAAAGACTTCTCAAAAAAAATTCTTAAAAATTCCCTTTTTTTTGGTCCATTAACTGTACCATATATAACCCCTTAATACACGCTATGATGAATAAAAAAAATAGAAACGCAGCGAGGAAAGCCTCCACTTTGTGGGACAAAGCATACAGATTTGTTAATCATGATTAAATTATAACCAGGTGAGAAGTAAGTAGAGTAGAAAGGTATTTTGAACAGAAAATTTGGGAATTTTTAGAGAAGATTATGCAGATATTGAAACTTCAAAAAAAAAAAAAAAAAAATAAAAGCAATTTTCTCAAAAGAGAGCCGGCATAAACGGTATCCACGTCATAATTGACGGCCCGGAAGGTTTTTTTGTGTGTTTGATGGAATTCATCTATTATGATCTGCTCCCCTAGGGCTAAACTATTAATTCGAATCTGTAGGAAGTAATTGCCCAGAAGTGCCCAGCTTAGGCCAAGAGGAGGGGAATTATGCTTCATTAGGGGAACCGCAGACCACACACATCGATAGATACTTGGTTGGGCAGTTCTTACGTATACACCATATAGTTGCATATAGTTGGGATCTCACACCTAGTGTCATTGGCGAATGATTTGACTGGTAAAGAATTATCCTCAAGAGGAGTTTGTGAAAATCGATTGTTCTAATTTTTCACCAATGGCGTCAAGGGTTCCTATGAGAAAACCTTCAAAAATAATCGAATAAATCGAATACTTTTTAATAAACTGAAGTGATTGGTATTCCTCTACAATGTCAATTATATTTAGCTATTTTACAATAAGTATTTTGTAATCGGAAAATTCATCTTATCAGATAACTCACGCTTATCTAAACTAGTCAAGTTTCGAGGGGACTCGATCTCGTGGTGCCTAAACACAGAATTTATTTTTCTGAGTGTATTAAAAAATACCGTGCCTTTATCTACAAGCAAATACTTGAAATTTATGTCGGATCTAAATTAATTTAAAGCCACTTGTAGTTTGTGTTTGATGTATAGATATCACGACATCATTATAACATGATGATACTCGTAAGAAAGTTCTAATATAAATAACAAAGCGGAGAAAGCAACAAGATTTCATAAGCTGACAACGGGAATTTTATTGCCAGTTAGAATTTGAAAACTTCATCTCGAGCACTACAATGACCCCGTGTGATGATCGACTGCTCATTAGAATACCCACCAAAGACTGGACCGTGTTGCGGGATGTTTATCGAAGAGATTGGCCGAGAAATGTCTACAGTTACAACGCCTTGGAAAATTACATAAAATGGGCGCATAAAGATCCCCAACTGTGCGAAAGGGAATTGTGCATTTTTAGCATTGATAATGAATGGCGAGAACATGGCATTTACATATTGGAGGTGAGTGTCTAAGGTAAACATATATAACTTAATTAATTTGATTCGACTACACACAGGATAAAACGCCCTACTCTTATATAATACGAGTGGATACCTGCAGTGGCGAGCACAGCAAACTTTTTCAATCCGCTCTGAGTTATTTGGATACTATTCCCTATGACGAGCTGATCTATGACGAGCTGATTTTTGGTGATAACACGTGCGAAACTGTCAAGAGCCATTTAAACAAAGCAGATTTTCCGTTGATAAATAAATGCTATCCCGCAAAATTGTATCGGCTGAACAGAGAAGATTGCCTTAAACTGGAGGTTGGGTGAGTCCCTACTTCATGCATACATACATATCTACGGCGAATGTAAACTATGCTCTGCGCTCTCATCTGTAGAGAGCGCACAGATGTCACCATCAAACCCCTTACGATGACAGATGCCACAGAGGTTGAGCGCGCCTGGTTGTACCGCAGAAAGGGCTCCCGATATATGATTTCACGTAATATTAAATATAATCCCAGCATTGGCGCTTATCATGCGGAAAGTGGTGAGTTATGTGCTTGGATAATGCAGTAAGTAATATGGAAATATGAAGATTTACTGAAAAATCTTAAAGTTTTAATTTTATATGTTACTAGAAACGAGTTGGGTGTCATTGGATTTCTTTATGTAAAAGACGCTTATCGGCGTCGTGGTCTAGCTGAGTACTTGGTGAGGCAAATGAGCCGAAAACTAGCTGAACAGGGCTGTGATGCCACTGCACATATTGTGGATGAAAATGCAGCCTCAATAGAGCTCTTTACAAGTTTGGGTTTTAGGGATATTGAGGGATATTGAAAATAACTATTGGTTTATAAAAGAAGATTTCTTAAATACAGTGAAAGAAACTTAGCAAACATACAACACACAACTGAATGTACTAAAAATTAAGAAAAAAGAAACAAAAACCTAATAAACCAAATAAAAGCATTCAATTAATATATTAAAATCACTTAAAACGTATAATAAAAGAATTATATTTAATAAAATATATAAAATAAAATAAAATTAAAAGAAATAAAAAAATTAAATTTAACTAAATTAAATTAAATTAAATCACATTAAATTAAATTAACTTAAATTACATTAAATTAAATAACGTACAAAAATAAAATAAAATAAAATAAAATAAAATAAAATAAAATAAAATAAAATAAAATAAAATAAAATAAAATAAAATAAAATAAAATAAAATAAAATAAAATAAAATAAAATAAAATAAAATAAAATAAAATAAAATAAAATAAAATAAAATAAAATAAAATAAAATAAAATAAAATAAAATAAAATAAAATAAAATAAAATAAAATAAAATAAAATAAAATAAAATAAAATAAAATAAAATAAAATAAAATAAAATAAAATAAAATAAAATAAAATAAAATAAAATAAAATAAAATAAAATAAAATAAAATAAAATAAAATAAAATAAAATAAAATAAAAACAAAATAAAATAAAATAAAATAAAATAAAATAAAATAAAATAAAATAAAATAAAATAAAATAAAATAAAATAAAATAAAATAAAATAAAATAAAATAAAATAAAATAAAATAAAATAAAATAAAATAAAATAAAATAAAATAAAATAAAATAAAATAAAATAAAATAAAATAAAATAAAATAAAATAAAATAAAATAAAATAAAATAAAATAAAATAAAATAAAATAAAATAAAATAAAATAAAATAAAATAAAATAAAATAAAATAAAATAAAATAAAATAAAATAAAATAAAATAAAATAAAATAAAATAAAATAAAATAAAATAAAATAAAATAAAATAAAATAAAATAAAATAAAATAAAATAAAATAAAATAAAATAAAATAAAATAAAATAAAATAAAATAAAATAAAATAAAATAAAATAAAATAAAATAAAATAAAATAAAATAAAATAAAATAAAATAAAATAAAATAAAATAAAATAAAATAAAATAAAATAAAATAAAATAAAATAAAATAAAATAAAATAAAATAAAATAAAATAAAATAAAATAAAATAAAATAAAATAAAATAAAATAAAATAAAATAAAATAAAATAAAATAAAATAAAATAAAATAAAATAAAATAAAATAAAATAAAATAAAATAAAATAAAATAAAATAAAATAAAATAAAATAAAATAAAATAAAATAAAATAAAATAAAATAAAATAAAATAAAATAAAATAAAATAAAATAAAATAAAATAAAATAAAATAAAATAAAATAAAATAAAATAAAATAAAATAAAATAAAATAAAATAAAATAAAATAAAATAAAATAAAATAAAATAAAATAAAATAAAATAAAATAAAATAAAATAAAATAAAATAAAATAAAATAAAATAAAATAAAATAAAATAAAATAAAATAAAATAAAATAAAATAAAATAAAATAAAATAAAATAAAATAAAATAAAATAAAATAAAATAAAATAAAATAAAATAAAATAAAATAAAATAAAATAAAATAAAATAAAATAAAATAAAATAAAATAAAATAAAATAAAATAAAATAAAATAAAATAAAATAAAATAAAATAAAATAAAATAAAATAAAATAAAATAAAATAAAATAAAATAAAATAAAATAAAATAAAATAAAATAAAATAAAATAAAATAAAATAAAATAAAATAAAATAAAATAAAATAAAATAAAATAAAATAAAATAAAATAAAATAAAATAAAATAAAATAAAATAAAATAAAATAAAATAAAATAAAATAAAATAAAATAAAATAAAATAAAATAAAATAAAATAAAATAAAATAAAATAAAATAAAATAAAATAAAATAAAATAAAATAAAATAAAATAAAATAAAATAAAATAAAATAAAATAAAATAAAATAAAATAAAATAAAATAAAATAAAATAAAATAAAATAAAATAAAATAAAATAAAATAAAATAAAATAAAATAAAATAAAATAAAATAAAATAAAATAAAATAAAATAAAATAAAATAAAATAAAATAAAATAAAATAAAATAAAATAAAATAAAATAAAATAAAATAAAATAAAATAAAATAAAATAAAATAAAATAAAATAAAATAAAATAAAATAAAATAAAATAAAATAAAATAAAATAAAATAAAATAAAATAAAATAAAATAAAATAAAATAAAATAAAATAAAATAAAATAAAATAAAATAAAATAAAATAAAATAAAATAAAATAAAATAAAATAAAATAAAATAAAATAAAATAAAATAAAATAAAATAAAATAAAATAAAATAAAATAAAATAAAATAAAATAAAATAAAATAAAATAAAATAAAATAAAATAAAATAAAATAAAATAAAATAAAATAAAATAAAATAAAATAAAATAAAATAAAATAAAATAAAATAAAATAAAATAAAATAAAATAAAATAAAATAAAATAAAATAAAATAAAATAAAATAAAATAAAATAAAATAAAATAAAATAAAATAAAATAAAATAAAATAAAATAAAATAAAATAAAATAAAATAAAATAAAATAAAATAAAATAAAATAAAATAAAATAAAATAAAATAAAATAAAATAAAATAAAATAAAATAAAATAAAATAAAATAAAATAAAATAAAATAAAATAAAATAAAATAAAATAAAATAAAATAAAATAAAATAAAATAAAATAAAATAAAATAAAATAAAATAAAATAAAATAAAATAAAATAAAATAAAATAAAATAAAATAAAATAAAATAAAATAAAATAAAATAAAATAAAATAAAATAAAATAAAATAAAATAAAATAAAATAAAATAAAATAAAATAAAATAAAATAAAATAAAATAAAATAAAATAAAATAAAATAAAATAAAATAAAATAAAATAAAATAAAATAAAATAAAATAAAATAAAATAAAATAAAATAAAATAAAATAAAATAAAATAAAATAAAATAAAATAAAATAAAATAAAATAAAATAAAATAAAATAAAATAAAATAAAATAAAATAAAATAAAATAAAATAAAATAAAATAAAATAAAATAAAATAAAATAAAATAAAATAAAATAAAATAAAATAAAATAAAATAAAATAAAATAAAATAAAATAAAATAAAATAAAATAAAATAAAATAAAATAAAATAAAATAAAATAAAATAAAATAAAATAAAATAAAATAAAATAAAATAAAATAAAATAAAATAAAATAAAATAAAATAAAATAAAATAAAATAAAATAAAATAAAATAAAATAAAATAAAATAAAATAAAATAAAATAAAATAAAATAAAATAAAATAAAATAAAATAAAATAAAATAAAATAAAATAAAATAAAATAAAATAAAATAAAATAAAATAAAATAAAATAAAAT